>JAUMHP010000254.1:379735-398522 GCA_032361065.1 Enteromius trimaculatus | reverse complement strand
AGTGCATTGTCACAGTAATGCAAAAATCATTGCGAAAAAAACTTTCAAATTCATTAATAGAGGCTTGGAGGCAAAGGATGTTGCCTCGATGATTTTTTTGGAATCGAGTTATTCGAGTTACTCGAGGAATCGTTTCAGCCCTAATTTCTAATACTGGTTTCATCTGATGGATAAAAGGATGAATGGATGGATGGATAGACAGAGGTTTATTCGTAATAAATATGATGTTAAATATTAAATAAAACCATTAAATGCAAATCTGTTAATGGGAAGTTACTTGATGTTTAGGAGCAGCACAGAAAATCCTCAACGCTTTTAGACACAGAAACAGTGTTCAAGAGGTGATTTCATTGTTTTTCGATGTAAAAACTAAAAATGTAGCTCAGTCTGGTAGGCATTCGAATGAGGGATTCTTCCACAGAGGACGGATGTCCTTGGTGAACAGTGTAAAAGTCAGATCCACTCTCTCAAATGCAGCAAAGAGCACGGAAAAGGTCTGATGCCTTTCGGCTACAGCACTTGAACAGTTTCACTCTGTCACATTGCACAGCTAATCTGGTGCCAATTCCCTGAACTCTATCACACCCTGCCACTGCGCTTTCTCCAAGGCCCTCCAGACAGCCGTCCATCAACCTCTTGGCATTCTGGGACAACACAAGGGAGACACGCTGGCTCCTTTCGAGGTGGCAGTACTCAGAATTGCCAATAAAGGCAGTGCTGTGGCCATTTGTAATTCAGCGGGGAGTTCAGTAGTGTGTTATATAAGAATCCCCTGTCAGTGTTCAGCACAGGTAGGTGATATTTGGTTAGCTTAAAGCTATTCTAGATCCATAATACTCACTGTATACAAACAGCGGAAATACATAAAACTGAACATACTGTGCAACCTAAAATTATTTACTAATAATTACACTAAAGCTACGCTTAAACATGTCTTTACATTAAATTGAAAACAAAATATCAAAGAAAAACTGATATTTATTTGAAAGAAAATAACTAGAAGTACATATTTTAGGCAACATTTCTTAAGCCCCACTTCCATTAGTGTGTGTTAGTTTTAAAACGGCGTTTTAGAATGAAAACGATCCGCGTTTACACTAGTGTTTCAGAAACGCTACACAACACAACCTAAAGCGCATGTCACATGACCATTCATGCACCTACAACCACAGATATGCATATTTAGATTCCCTATTATTTAAATTGCGAACCAGTTTGCGTGCGATCGAATGAGGAATTGCCTTTAAACCTGTGGGAAACACTGCACTTTTTAAGCAAAATATTTAAGGAGGTTGGATAAAAGATCAAAATATAAAGTGTTAAATATAACAAATTTTACTGGAATACATTTTACAATAAAATACCATTTTAGCTTTCTTCTTCAAATATTGTTTAATTCAGTGTTACTAGCTAGATGTGTCTTTTTTTTCAATTTAATTCTGTAATTCTTTCAACACTTTATTTGTGCATTGTGCATAATAACAATAATAATTCAATTTGGTCACATTTTTACAAATGTTCTTACAAAAAAAGTTATTGCATAGACATACTGTAGTTTAGATATAGTAACAAAATATCAAGCCAAGTGATATTTATATTAAAGAAAGACAAAAACACCCATGCTGTTCAAAAGGAAAACCAAACGCAACCTATTTGGACACTTCAACACCTGTGCGAATTTGAGAAGGAATGATTTCACACATCCACTTAAAATCACTGTGGCTCCAGTTAAAGCTACATGCTATTAAATAGCCATTTAGAAAGTTAATTCTGAGAAAATCTCAAGCAGCATTTGTTTACAGAGGCCACTTAATGAAATGACATTCAGACATGTTAAGTGTCTTTTGAGGGTCACTGTATACTCACACACACACAGAGAGGTGCCTTTGGGTTGTGATAGAGTGTGTGTGTGTTCTGTGACAGCTGTTGGATCCGGGGAGCGAGTGTGCTAAGCTGAACGATGAGGTGAGACATGGATGTATTGCACCTAACGAGCAAACTTTCCAGCACTGGCCAGAGGGCATGGCACAGGCGAATGGACAATGTGTATGCATGCTCATGGCAACCGGGCATTTGCATGCCATAAACACTCGCTATGGTGGACAAGGTCAACACAGAGGACTGACCCCCTCCATTTTAATGAACTTGTCCAAAACGAACAGGACGTCTAGCGAGCCGAACGGCACACATGATGTCAACTTGTTCACCAGACAAGCATCTCAAACTTTAGCATTTAGTGTGCATTTTAAAGGCTTTTTTAGACACTGACATGGTTTGGTCAAGTGGCGGTCATCCAGACATCACCAAAAACAGTTTGGCACTGGTTGGAGGCTCCGTTGAAATCAGATGCCATCATAATGCCTTCTCTATTCCTCATGTCCTCTTCAAGCTCTTAGAGATTCTCTGACTAGTGAACAGAGCTCCTTATAAGGAAGAGAACTGGGGATGTTTTTATCTCAAAATAGAACTCAAACAAGAAAAAAGCTCAAATATTAAAGAAAGTTCCCAGAGCCCCTCAGGGATGCTGTTAAACTACAGGTTGAAGATGATTATAGTCTATTAGTATAGGTATCATCTTCTCAATGGAAGCGGTCATTTAGCACATGCTGTTCTGGCCGCAACATCAAGAGAATATCTGTATTAATCCACCAGTGAGACTGAGAGCTGCCGGATACAGTTACAGAGAAAATTCAACCAGGGCTGAACAGTTCAGTAATGAGGAAACACATACAAATCATTTCTGTTTTGATTTGAGATTCTCACAAGCCTGTTTGGAACTAACAGCAGGGAAAAGTCTTAATGTAAATGCACACTTTTTATCATATGTCAATACCTTTAGGCAATGCCCACAATAAACCTGTAAGTATGAGAAGGTTAATTTGATACATTTTTTATACATGCAAACTTAAATCATATTCATTAATGAATTTAAAAAATCCCATGAATAAAATATATATTTAAAAAAACAGTAATAATATCAATACTCTATCGACTAATAAAAAAATAATAATTTATTAATATACTTTAACGCGTTAATTTAGATTAATTAATTACACAAAAATAACGCGTTACATTTTTTAACGCATTTTAGTCACACTTATTTTAGCACCGCGGAACGTTTCTCACTGGACGAGTTTCGGCGGGCCGATTATACTGGAACACCAACTAGCGTTTCTAATGTTCTGAATGTACTTGAAAGTAGGGATGCATCGATCCATCGGGCAATATGTTTGCTCGTTTTGTCAGTAAAGTCGTCTTGTAATCAGCGGTAAATGCCATCAGGTGCGTGATTTCACATTGAGCAATATACTGTATACTGCACACAGCCGTTGTTCACTGACGAGCTGCGCAAATCCACGCTGATAATGAACATGGTTCGATTAATTGTGATTAATTAATTACAAAGCCTCTAATTAATTAGATTAATTTTTTTATAATAAAAAAATATATTATATATATAAAAAAAAAATATATATATATATATATGCTTTGTATCACAGGAATAAATTACATTTGAAAATATATTCACACAGAAAACAGTTATTCTAAATTGAAATAATATTACAGTTTTTTTCTGGATTTTTAGTCTAATAAAGAAGCAGCAGCAGAAGAAACATCTTTAAAAGCCATTAAATATCTTACTGACCCCACATTTTTGAACGGTAGTGTATATATACTACGTTTTAAACTCGGATAAATGAAAGCAATGTTTGACCTACAAAAATAAATAAACCTGTCAAATAAAACTGACAGCAAATGTTGCATCCAAACGCAGGAAATACTTTTATAAATACTGTCCATTAAAACCTCATTCTGGTATGCTGCTCTTATTTAAGTATAAAGCCTTGTAAATCTGCTTCCAAATAAAAAATGAGAGAAAGAAAGCGAGAGCTCAGACCCCTCCTACGCATCTCTTTCTTTTCTCTCTCCTCCTTTACTCCACCCCTCCACTTTTTCTGCCATAAACTTTCGAACTCCACATTGCTGACACAGACCCTGCTTTCCTCTTAAACCAGAGCAACAGGATTGAACCCCGATACTCTCCATCTACAGATTTAGGTAGGTAACATTCTTGTATATAACGGTGTCAGGATGGTCCACAATGGTTGTCTATTTATCAAAAATATTATCCTTGACAGTTCATACATATTGTATAGTGCTGTTTGATGAGCATCTATTATTAATATACAACATTTTTAGGTATCAAGTTTAAATGCACCTGTGGAAATAAAGAGAATGGAGTCTTTCTTAATTGAACGCTCCGTACATATGGATTTCCACAAGCTACAATGCAGCTAATACATATTTATATGGAAAAACCATATGGAGGGTAATTCAACATTTAGCCTTTGTATTGTATATTCGTAACTTTACACAGCAGTGGACGACGAGTCAGAGATGAATCAGAGTTTTGATGTTTGGGTCTGTCCGCTGCTGGTCTTTGTAAGCGCCGCTCTGTGTGCTCACGATAAACAGCGAGCCAGACTCATTCTTCTCCTGACACAAATCAGGGAGACGTGACCTAGACTGACTCCGACCTATACACAACACCCCACATTTACACTCCGCTGGGAGCTCTGACGGCCCTTCATTTCAGCACAAATGAGCTCGCTGCATTCACTGCAGCCCTGCAGAGGAGGAAAGGTTAACTGCATACAGAAGAGCGTTAAAGCAGGAACCACACCACAGGTTGCACACATCCAATTGTGCTGGCTTTCGCATAAGATTGAGGCAAATATCGAAGCAATAAAGATGCCCAAAAGAAGACAATCATAATATATGATTGCTTAATTTATTATTATGAATTTATTGATCAATGTTGCATTACTTCATTATTTTATTGTAGTATTAATATGTTAACTAATGATCTGTAATCTGTGATTTATTTTAGAGTATGTGAAATATTTATCACTAAACATTATATATATATATATTAATTTATTTTATAGTTGTATATTATTTATATATAATTTGCAAACATTCTATACTTTTTTTTTATCAGAAAAGATTCTCAATTTATTTATATTTATTTTATTTATATTAAATATATAATGCTCATGCTATATTTTATTGCATAAAATATAATCATAAGTCAATTATTTTATAGTTGTATATTATTTAAATAAAATATGCCAAAATGTTATTTTTTTTATCAGAAAAGATTCTTAATTAATATTAAAGATATAATGCTCATGCTATATTTTATTGCATAATTTATATATTATATATATATATATATATATATATATACACACACAGTTTTTTTTTTACACAATGCAGTATAAATGTAAAAGGGATATGATCAGTAAGTCATGGCAACTTTACATTAACTTGTCAAAAGTTTTAAACTGACATATTTTACGTAAAATAGGCTCCATAAAATTCAGCTTGATTATTAAGAGTCAGTATATAATTATGCAAGTTTAAGGCTGCAAATAACCCTAAGTTTAAGTTTCCTAACTGTACTGTAATATCTGCTGTATGACATTTAAACTGATTTGCTTCACTTCTGTCCAGTATTGCATCTCTACAACACTACTTTCAGAGGTCCCACTTCTGCACTGAATTGAACTGTAAAAAAAAAACATAACAAAAATTGTCTCTAAAAGATCTAAAGCACAGCACAGTCCTAGATTGCATGGCCAAAAATGTCTGTCCTAAAGCCAGTTCAACAGGCACTGTCCTACCTGTTAAGAGTCATGCCCTCAGAGGCATCACCAAGCCACAAAAATCCCCACTGCATTGCTCCACAATGCCATCATGGAAAGCTCAGCAGCGAGGCCAACTGAGTACACTCGCTCTGCCTCACGTCGACTTATTTGTACAGCAGAGAGTAAAAATATGCACATAAACATGCTTGGGGAAATCTCCGGGCCAGCCTTTCAGATGATTTCCTTCTTCGGTGCGATTCCAACTTATTTTTGCTCCTGCTTGTTTTATTTTTTCTCAACTTTCTTGGCTCTCTCTGTGCATTTCAGTGCAGACGAGACAAGTTTTTTTTTGCCAAAGTATGGCTTGAGAGAGTTCTGCTCAGAATAGCCATATGAGGAAGGGTCTCTTAAGCACATGAGCTGCTCGATACCCTCCCAAGGAGATTGTTAATGATCTTATCATTGTCAGCGGTGAAGGCGGACATGACTCCTGACTAGCTAACTAGGGTGCTGGAATGCTGGAGGCCTGTGGTGTTGACAAATATCTCTCCAAAGCCTGTCGTCACCAGCAGCAGGTTTATCTCCTCTGGGTCACGTGAATGGACTGCTCCGCTCCAGGCTTCACTGTCAGTCACTGGCACATTAAACGTCTTTCTTCAGTGACACCGGTCAGCTAGACAGAAGAATCACTATGAAAACAAGCAGTGGGGAACTGCAGGTGGTACTTTTCTGTAGCTTAGTGTCAATCATTCTGCTGAATAAACATTGAAAACATGGCTTTTTTCGAGTTGAGATAAATTATAGTGAGTAAAACACACAATACCAACCCCCTTCAATAGTTGACATTTCAAATAAACAATTTTCCTAAGATTAGATTTTCCTTCAATCACTTTACAAAAATTACATATTACTAGTAAGTAGTATTTTTTCTGACAGGAAGTGATTTAAACAACTTGAATTGTTGAACATACCATGCACGCCATTAAAAGCCTGTTTTAATTCTTACAAGCTGTTGCAAAGGAACAGGCTTCTGTCAAGCACGATCAGACAGGTCACTACCAAAACAACCAATCCTACACATCCTGTTTCCCATTAGCATAAAGTAGTCACAGCCTACATATCCAACAACAACTTCATCATCATCGTCCCAGGCCTTCATTATTCTCTTGGCGATAAGTTGTACGTGGTAAAATAGAGTCCGGCTCCTGAGGGATTCAGGGTAAGTCCTGGCCACGGTTTCAATGGAATATTGCGACCGTCAAAGGTTATTCCTAAGAATAACCTTACTGCGGGCGAAGCAGATAACACAACACAGCGACCAATGAGAACACAGGCCACAGGTGCTTCTGCGTCCACGATGCTGCTGAAAGCATCCGTAAGACAGAACTCCCTACAGATTTGTGGAGACAGGAATGAGCAGCAGTCTGAAAGAGCGAGATAAGCCCGTCTAAGATGAGAGCTCGGCTAATACGCAAAGATTTATAATCAAGGCCACTTTATCTTTCAGCGAAAACAGGGCTTCATCTAATCTTTCTGGAGGCGAAGTGCTAAATCCTGATTTAGGCTGTTTTGTACACATGGTAAAATCAGCAATATAAAACATCTTTCTGAAGCCATCTCTTTTTATTTACTCAGAGCCAAGACGTGATAATGAAAAGAAATAAGCTCACTCCTACACCGAAAGGACAGTTACATAAAGACACAATACGTGCTGCTGAAGTCTCATCTCGCAAGGGTTCAATAATAATAGATTAACAACGCTTCATTTAAAGTATGATAGAGCAAGGCTTTGTGCAAGTGCATCTAAGCAAGAATAAGACCGCAAAATCCACTTTGAGCGAAGAACCCAGAGGAACCCAGACCCCTGGGTTTTCATTTTAGGAACCTGTCAAACATCTTATTTTTAGGTGACACATATGAAGCTTAACTATTTAGGGTGCAGAAATCCAGGTTTGGAAGGACATGAACATGAATAGATTACACACTAAAAACATTTTTTGTAAGATTTACGGTAAAAAACAGCAACTGTGGTTGCCAGAATTTAATTGTAAAAAATATGGTAACTTCATTTTAGGTTTTACAGGTTGAACTTAAATTTACAGTTAAATACCGTAATTGCATTAATTGATATAATATTAATATACCAACTTACTGAAGTACTGAAATCTGTTTTATACCATTGTAATCCACTGATAACCACCAAAAGCAGGTGGTGATGAGTCACATGATTAAACAAAGGCTATCACAAGCAGCTTTTAAATATATGAAAATTAGGGGTGTAACGATTCGCGTATCGTACGATTCATGGTCATTTTCCAAATCAAAGTGATCATTTGTATCTCCTTGTTAGTGGAGTCTTGAGAGAGCAGTGCATGTGCGTGTCATTATTTAGTTGTGTGGACTGCACTTGTCTACAAGCGAAGCGATGTGATTTCCTCATTATCTTCAGCTGGGACGTTCCTGTGATAACGAACCTTGCGGTGTGCGTTGGCAGATTCGTTTAAGGACAGATGCATTGCATAAAAAAAGTTTTATACGTATTAGTTTTTATATATTGGCATATTTTAAAAAAATATATAAAATGTATGTTTATTTGCAACAGTTATGCTATCAACAATTAAAAGACATTTCTGACATTAAAACAGCGACATCTGCTGACGCGCATCGTGTTGCATCCCAGCTAAGGATAATGGGGAAATTACGTCGCTCCACTTGACAAGTGCATTCCAAATTACTAAATAATGACACGCACATGCACTGCTTTCTCAAGTCCCCACTAACAAAGGGATAGGGATGATCACTATGATTTGGAAAATGACCATGAATCGTTCGATACACGATATGCGGATCGTTACACCCCTAATGAACATATACAGAAGGTGCACTAAACACCATCATGGTGAGATTCATTAAACTGAAATAATGAAATAAATATTATTTTAACAACATTATATGTAACATATAACCCTAATGTACAAAACTAATAGTTTTATTTCTATATTTCACTGTATATAGTAGGGCAACATACTACTGTGCTGTTTTGACTGCTAAATTTACTGTCATTTTTTACAGTGCGGATTTGACAGATTAATTTTTTTAACTATCACATTAAAGGCAATCTACAGTGTGAACATCTTCTGAAACATCTACCAAACCTGCATGACACGTGTGAATCTGCATGCACATTCACTCTTTCATCTCCTGCTCCTTTCCCTCAGCGAACCGGATCGCCTCCTCCATCAGCACAACCACCATCACTGCTTCCTCCTCACACGGCTCTCCGCTCCACCTTGCGGTCCTGCCGTCCTTCATCCTCTCTCCTCCGCACCTCTCCTCTCTATCTGCACTAATCCATCCCACCCACCCCGCCTCGAAATGGAAAAGGTGCACCACATGACCCGGGCAGCCATTCGGCGGGCGTCCACCATGGAGGTCCCTCAGCAGGCCAAGCAAAACATGCAGGACCTCTTCGTCAACTTCTGCCTCATCCTCATCTGCCTGCTGCTCATCTACATCATTGTCTTGCTAATGTGAGCGAGAGGGGCACAGGTTTTTCTCTAGCCAATGAGGGCGAAGGGACTGTACATAAGAGCCTATCGTGTTGAGGGGAGGGATGGGCGGGGCTATTTATTATTTTATAGAGGGGTTTGATTAGTAGCTTGATTTAGGTCTAAACAAAATTTGTTTGTAAATAGCACACTTAGTGTAACACAAAAAACGGTACTAGTGTTTTTTTAGTGGATGTTGCCAACATCAATAACTAGATAGCCAGATGATTAAGAATGCCAATTTATCTGATTTATATATTTTATTTTAAATTATATAATTTAATTTGTGCCCAATGCTAAGGCGGCATCACATGCATCTCAGGCAGAAAAGGCCAAACTAAATAATAAATTGTGCCATTTTGAAAAGCAAAATTATTTATTGAATATAAACGCTAAATATTATTAAACACATATTTAATTTTATACTGATTAAAATAGTAAGCTTTGTGTCACAAGAAATAAAATACATTTTATTTTTAATTCAAACAGTATTTTCCCATTATTACGGTTTTAGAACGTATAAATGCAGCTTTGGTGGTCATAAGAGACTAAGTCTTACTCACTCCAAATTTTTGGGCAGCAGTGTACAATCAATCTTACAGCACAATGGATTAGCATTCAACTAAAACAAGATCTAATGGCGATCTGAAGACCTGACCAGCCTTCACTGTGAACTTATGCTGCATGCAAGAGTCTCTCCACATGTCTGTCACTATCCCGTCACTGCACGTCACCTGATGGTCAATGGATTTTGTCTGAACCATGTCTTCTGTCACACACTGTGCCAAACTGAAATACACTCGCTCAATAAAAACTATAAAAAGTGTGCCGCTTCCGCTTTTGACTGACACTCCCCACTGTACTAATTCAGTTAATGTCTGTTTATCTGACTATGTCTTATAAGAAAAGCTCATGTCAGTCTGTCAATCATGTTTAGCTCTTTCCACGGCATGTGAGAGACCAGCGTGATGTAACCTGCTCATCCTCCTGTTCACCGGCAAACGGGAAGAACCTCCACTTGGGGCCAAACACGCTCGGGATACACTTCGACCACAGCCGAACAAACCAGGATATCTCCATCCCATCACTATGGATCTCATCAATAACCGAGGACTAAACCTGCTGCTCAACTTCCTGCTTATTGTAGTGGCTCTACTGCTCATGCTGATTCTGGTCAAGCTCATGTGACGCGCAAAATGGCCAGAAACAAGAATCATTGGTATAGGAGGGATGAATGTTTCGGAGACCCCTACTCTCTCTACCTCCAAAACCAATTTAAGTTTCTTTACATGACATTCTATACTGACTTCTAAACTTTTTCTCACTTTAACTAGACCAGACGAACCCATGCAAAATGATTGACAGTCAGAGAATGTTACAGATTGGCTAGTTTTCTGATGTAGGCTGTGTCCTATTTTTTTTTTTTTTTTTCCCCACTGTCAGAGACTTTTTCTCAGGGCACATATTTCACTCATTTAAATCAGATAGATAGAGGATAAAAAAAAAATCAGTTATAAAAACATTAGTCTACAATATATGCTTTGCCAGAGCTTAATGGAGTAAGGTAAGCGCTAAAACTGAGGTAAACACTAAATAATACTAAGAACTGATTTCCACTGCATCACTCTCAAATAAATCAAATTTGATAGTCGATCAAAAATGCTGCTACATTTTAGTTAAAAAAGAAAAAGAAAAAAAACCCCAGGCGTTAAAACTAGTGTGACTGCGCCATCTAGTGTTTGCTGCCTCTTACTGCTCAAAAACAACAATGGGATTTAGATTAAAATTTGCAGGTTTGGATTCAAGTATATCGTCAAATGAAAATAGTGATGAGCACTCAAATCACATGAAACTGACACACATTAAAAAAAAAAAATTTCAGCAAAAAAACCTGTGGATATGCACTCCTAATTAGATGTGTTTTATAGATTGAAGGACACAGTCATGGTTTTAATAACAATATGCATTGATTACATAATAGGCAAACCAATGTACTCTTTATATATTATTTATACAATCGCAGAGCTCTTGTAAAAATCTGTGAGAATATATTTATGATACAATTGTACTCATTAAATGGGAAGGAATTGCTGTGCAGTGCAGGCACCTGAGAAATAAGACAATGAAAACAAGTGCTGCGAATAAAACACTTCCACTGATAATGTTTTTGTGTCTCTTTGTGAGCTATATAAAAAAAAGATTAAGCTACAGAGGAAATATGAAAGACATCGACAAAAACACCCATTTGGACAAACACTGGGTCTTAACCAAAAATAGTCATCTAGCACAGGAGACCATAATCGACTTGAAAACAAAATGGACCTAAACTACTTTCTGAATGCTGCATGCTCATAGTCATTTCAATCATAACCTTGTTCTGTCTCTGAATTGACTTTTATTATTTTTTGACGTCAAGAATTCATCTTACTCTTTAACCCCTTAACAAGGCTCCTTTTTGGCAAGTAACATATACTATATACTAGAGAGAGAGAGAGAGAGAGAGAGAGAGAGAGAATTTAAAGAGATGTTTATAGTACATATAAAACAATTATTTTTAAATTAGCACATTTTCTGTGGTCTGTGCTGTAAACAGGACAGTTCACCCAACCACTGTCTCTCCAGCGGAGGGCGCTGTGAATCTACATTTATTAGACATTTCTCCATGCACTTTTCAATCTTTGCATTGTCAAATCAACTGCAGACTGACCTGTGGGAGTTCAGCTTCCTGTCGTAGCCGCTCTCGCTGCTGCTGTTCCTGCTGCCACGATCCACATCCCTCCGGTCCCGGCCGGTACTCCATCTGCTCGCTCAGCCACATCTGAGTCCGTACGGCTGGCTGGATGGGCGACCCTCCCACGGCCTGGTGCCTGAGTGTGGGACCTCTCTGCCCGGGCCCGGCCAGGCTGATGGTGGGCGTCTTGCTCTCCGGTAAGGCACTGTAGGTGAGGTCTAACGTGCTGGGCTTGAGTGGAGAGGAACAAGATGACTCCGTTTTCCCCAAGGTGTTACTGCTGCCCAGCTCGTACTTAGTAAAGTCAGAGTTGGTGGAAAGTTTGTGCAGGCTCTCGGAGAGAAAGCCATCTGAATAAAGAGGGTCCTGTCTATAGCCATAGAGCACACCTCGATCCAGTGATCCGTGAGGGTCCATGCGGTATGACGGCCTCCCGGAAGCGGTGGACTTCTCCTGACCAGTCAGACGGGTGAGGGAGGACCAGCGGCGCACCGGCCGGGGGTCTTTCATGTCCAGGGGGCTGTCGAGGGGAGAAGGGAGTTGGCAGCTGCTCCAGGGGCTGGTGGGGGCAGAGGGCACGCTGAGTTTGGAGCTGGACGGAGAGGGCATGACGTGGGCCGTGGGGATGGGACCTTGAGAGCGCAGAGGCTGGAAAGACAATGTGCCGCTTGAGCTGGAGTGGTCTGGAGACAGATAGAAAGAAAATGTAGACATTAGGCTTAACTAACAATGTTAATTCTTCTGTTAAGATAAGATGTTACTAGAAAACAGAACTTTAATTTGAATGTAAACACATTCTGGGTGACTCGGTTTCTCTGTCAGTAGGACAACGGATAGCTGGCTTGTTATGGATGAAAAATTGCACCCTTACTGAGTCTGAACTTTATTTATTGACCAGCAATAAATGGAAAGAGACCACCTCACTTTGTTTCCATTACTAACTCAAACAAGCTTTACAAAACATATAATTGAATTTAATCACACACATGAACAGCACAAACAAAAACAAACAAATAAAAAGGTGTTATAAATGTAAAGTGTAAAAATGATATTATTCTTACAGGGGATGAAATAACATAAAATAGAATATAATAAAATCAGTGTTATATAAATAATTATACTGTTACTATAGAACTATATATATATATATATATATATAGTGTTAATTATGATTGGATAATATTGAAAATTATGTTATGTGGGCTGGATAGAGTAAAAATTATCATTATTATAATATATATTATTTTTATAAGCCCTTAAATAAAATTAAATTAAATTAAATTAAACGGAAGTGTTAATTATGATTGGACATTATGTGGGCTGGAAATGTACAAACAAACAAATAAATAATCATGTTAAAAATGATTGGATATTATTATGTAGACTGAAATGATTACAAAATAAAAAAAAGAAGGTCATAAATTAGAAATAAGTTGTCAGAAATAAGTGCTAAAAAGTGTTCTATTATTCTTCTGTGAGCTGGAATTAATGAAAGAAATTAAGCTTTTTGAAATGTGAAATTAAGCCGCAATGTGCATAAAAACAAAGTATACTGTGAATAAAAGACAAATGGATTCAAATGCTTCTCACAGTGAACTGAAAAAAGAAAATCTGAGAAAAAAAAAAAAAAAAAAAAAAAAGGAAGTGAAGATGGCTTTTCCCCATCAGAACTGTTTATAATGCTCTTGTCCAAAAAGTATCACATGGAAAAGTTTGGGGTGTCACACACACCACTGATGATGACATTTCATTCGTATTACTCCTGAGAGACTGCAATGACTGAAAGTAACTGGATGAAGATGATCTAATATCCTCCAATATCCCATCATGCACTAGAGATTCCCCTGATCACATAGCCTCTCTTTCATGCTTTAAAAACTCTGCGAGAAAACACGTCATGATAAACAGTGACTGAACTCATCTGACTGTGAGTCACTGCAGGAGAAAAACACATTCATCAGACTACCAGACTTCAAACCTATGATGATTTAATTTATATTAAATTGTTTGAGCATGTTATTAAAGTTATATTCATAAAGGATTCGCCTTTATGGCTGAAACAGTCACTATTTTTTTTTAATGTTTATTATTTTCTAGGTCCAACAATAGTCTATAAGGATATTTAATGGATTGAATTAAAAAATAAAATAATATATATTTTTAACTATGTGATCAAATGTTGCAGCAGTTAAAAGTACAATGAAACTTAAAAATTAATAATTAAATGAATAATTTTTTACACTGTAAATAATTCAGCAATAACCAAGCACATTACAAAAGATCTAGGATCTAGAATTGTATATCTAGAAATGTATACACTGCTGTAATAATAAATTGGATGCAAAGGTGCTGATGTTGTCACGGGAAGTGTCTGAGGTCAGTGCACTGCAGTATGAGCAGTCATGGCAGACTGAAGAGCACTGACAGTCACACTGAGACGAGCTGACAGGCTTGAGATATGGACATTCAGATGAAGAAGCTCGGCTGTCCGTGAGGCTCTCATCATATCAGTGCTGTCGTGTGTGACTGCCACTTCGGACACTTTGTCATGCGAGATATGAGCAATCAAAAATTTTCAAAGGATGCTCAGGTGGTTTATACTGCCCCTGTTTACACTAGTGCTTGTTTCTCATTGGTTCCCATTTTTTGGGGGACGGAAATGCTCTAAAACACCAGCTTTGCCAGATTGACTTTGCTCGCGAAATTGAATGTACAGGAAGTATGGGCGGGCCCAGGCTATCACAAACCATCTTTTCTGCTATTCGGCTTTCTTTCCATCCACATCCCTCCTACTCCCTCACTTTCCCAGTTAGTTATGAAAGCTCCTTGAGTAACTGTCCTGTAAATCACAGCCTTATTAGAGACACCAGACTGGCTTTCAGTGATCCTATCAAGCTCTTGTGAACTCTAGATGTCTATGTATCTATTGATTTGAAGTCATAATCACCCTTCTAGACTAACTTCTTATGATAAAGTAAACTGCTGCACATCTCTACGGAGGTTTGCACAATACAGCTCTTTGTTGGCATGAGTATGTCTGCCAACAGAGGACCATCTGGACACAGAAGAGAACTGAGACGGCGCATTCCACAGAAGAGACGCCGCTTGCAAATGTGAACATACTGTAAACACATACAGTAATCGAACACTGCCAAACAAATCACAGGGAATTACCTGGTTTTCCAGACTGACAACTCTCGCTTTTGCTTCCAGTGCAGCAACCCTGTGAGGACTACAATGCAACACGATCATTTGTGGATCACCGACATAGATAAATGGTGATATCAGGTGTAAAGGTTTTTTTTAAGCTTTCTGAACTTAACCCAAATCTTGGCTCTTGTGAAAAGGCAATGTAAAGGGCATGTAAACCGGTCATTTTTATGGCATGGTATCGTAATTACCTCACTATCTCTAAGAAAAGGTACAGTAAAGAGAAACAAAAAGCAAGAAGTGAAAATACTTGTGCAGTGTAAATGAACTCCAATATGAAAATTTCAAGAGCACAGCTTAGAAATGCATCTGGTTTTAGCATCAAAATACAAAAAAAAAAAAAAAATGTAGACATTGTCTACAAATTTCTGAAAAAAGCAAACGAGGAGGCGTCAAATGTGACAGACTAATTTTTCATGTTTATGTGAGATTATTAACAAAATGATAAAGAACAACGTAAACCTGACATAAAGAACTATTTTAAGCACACGCCATGATATCATACAGAAAACCTGCCGTTTCCAACATGACAAAAGAATTTTACTGTACAGCGTTCACTCTTTATCCTTATATAGTCAAGTGGTCTCTAAACCTCCTTATACTTGGAGTGTTGTTAAACGGGCTGGACGGACCATTCCAAAGAGGTTGGATTAAGCCGCCCAGAATAACCTCATCTGGTTCTAATTTACATTAGGGTGGATGAGAGAGAGGCAGAGCAAACCAGGACTGCTGAAGCCTTGGGCTACGGGTGCACCCGTCCCAGAATTCTCAGCAAAGGAGGGGACAACCCACTGATGAGTGTCTGCTATTTATCAGTGCGGAATAAATGTGACAAGCAGGTTTGAGATCAGTCTGTGCAATCTATTAGCATGGTACAGTTCAGGCGCAGATTCAAAATATTTCAAGTCAGTTTGGTGTTGAAGCTCATGATAACAGGGGTGAAGAATCAGGGTGGGCTGATCTATGATTGGCTGACGTCTCCCTAGGGCTGAATAGATGTGTTTAGGTCGATGAACATAGTCTGTGCACTTTCATGTGATTTGGGTTTCTTGCTGTGTTTCTGTCAGATGCGCTGTGATAAATGCAGTGCTGTGTGTGTGTTTGTATCTGGGATTCTAAAATGTGGGTCACAGAAATCTACAAAGCTCTTCCTCCTACGGAGATCAAGCCATTTATAAATCATCAAAAACATTTTTTCTTGCAATACTGTCTGCACTTTCTGCATGTTTTCTTACCTGACTTACTTGTGACAGATTTCTCTCAAAAAAATTTTGTTCTGTTGATGGATATTTTAGAGGAAAAATGGATGGATAGATACTTGAGAGAAAAGATGGATGGATGGATGGATGGATATTTTAGAGGAAAAATGGATGGATGGATACTTGAGAGAAAAGATGGATGGATGGATACTTGAGAGAAAAGATGGATGGATGGATGAACAGATGGATGAATGGAGAGTAAAATTGATGAATGAATGAACAGATACTTTGGAGAAATATGGATGGATAGATGGATGGATGGATGTATATTCTAAAAGAAATTGGATAGATGAAAATCTCAGTAGAAAAATGGATGTCAAGGCTACTTTACAGGACAAGCAGATGGATGGATACCTAAGAGGAATAAAGGATGGATGAATGTATTGATGGTTGGTTGGATGGCTGGATGGACCGATTGATACTTTAGAGCAAATATAAATGGATGGATGGATGGATAAAAGGATAAAATCTACAAAGCTCTTCCTTCTACTGAGATCTACGCATTTATAAATTATCAAAACCTTTTTTTTTTCTTGCAATACTGCCTGGATTGTCTGCGTGTTTTCGTACTTGACAGATTTCTCCGAGGAACAGAGGGGAAAAAAGTGGTATAATGATAGATGGGTAGACAGATAGATGTATACTTTAACAGAAATACAGACAGATTCATGGATGGACTGATGGAGAAGGTTTTATAGAAGGTCAGACAGAACAATAGATAGACCCATAGAATGACAGACAGAACCATAGACAGAGAGACAGATAAGCATCTGTTGCGACATTAATAGAGTCAAAGGTTCTTGACGTGACAATGTCAAATGCCAGACGCACAAACACACAGTGTCCTAACAGCGCTACGCCACAAGTGTCACAACGGCTGTCCACTACCAGCATCCTCCTCGGTGACACCGATTAGCATGATGTCCACATGGATGCTGTCAGAAAACATCTGTGTCCATGTCTTCAAGAGAAATCCTCTCCCTTAGCCAGAGTAAGCTGTGTATTTTCAGCCGCCTTCTCAGCGAGTCAATCAACCCCTCACAGCTGCTCACAGCTGGAACACACGTGTTTATTTTTATTTAGTGCTTGCTAACAAGTGAACACTCTCGGAACTGTTATGTAACAGCATGAAGTCAACTTCGAGCGCTAAAAAAAGGATGAAAACCAGCATGACAGATCAATGAGAACGAGATCACTGCATTTTTCACAGGATTCCTCTATTGAACATGTTTTTTATATTCCCCACTGGAGAATATTGTGATGAATTTATAATTGTGCTCATTAACGAATCATTGGTTTGAAGTGAAACTTTGAAACTTCAAAACCTCAGTTTGATTCTGGTTGATCTGGATCTCAAGTTCAACTCAGTAATTTAAATATTCGGTTTCGACACTCACTGAGAGTGAAAAATATCAAAAGCAGGTTAATTTTTGTTCTGGATGAATCACAGGTTGAAGCACACATTGCAGCCGTACAATTTCAGAAGACTCAAAATAAAGCACATAAACCATATGGTCTACTTTTACAGTACATTAATGGTACTGTTGCTCATATATGCTCAACATTAATGAGCAAATGCACATGATTGTGAGTAAGCATACATGTGAGTACTCCATATCTAGAGTATCACAACACACTCTGACGTCAGTTGTCAAGTGTGTGCTGCCACACGGGTGAGGACTTGAAGGCCTTACCACATTAGCACATATTTAGCAACTGCTCTAAGGTTTCACTGCCACGTCCATCACCATTAGCCTGGCGCCAAAAAGACTGTTGCTGGGGACCAACACGGAACTCAAGGGCCATTCTCGTAAGGGCCCTGGGCCAAGACACTTCTAATAAAAGACTAGGCATATTCAAAATAGAGAAGGACGTGATGGGTACTTCTCCAGTCAGTGATTGATTCAGGTAACAGAAATATGGAGACAAAAAAACGGCAAGTTGATCATTAGTTGTTCACAACATATAGGGGCACTAGGCAATGTAGATTAGTAGATTAGTTAATATGTAAATTGGTCACATGACAGGTCTCAATCTCAGGTGATTGGCTGAAACTTTTCACAGATTCTCATCAGATAGAATGACACAATTACAGAATGCTACATATAGCTATAGAATATTAGAACAATAGATAGAGCGATAGATCTACAGAATGTTTCAGAACTGCAGAATTATAGAATGATAGACAGAACAACTGATAGAAAGAAGTTTTGTAAAATAGAAATGAACAGAACGATAGATAGAACAGAAAGACTAGAATTACTGGTAGAACATTAGATAGAACAACAGATTGAACGGTAGATAGATAGAACAATAAATGGTAGATAGATAGAATGAAAGATAGATAGAACTATAGAATGATAGATAGAATAATAAAATCATAAATAG
>JAUMHP010000254.1:355858-370315 GCA_032361065.1 Enteromius trimaculatus | reverse complement strand
ACGGTTGTGTTGTAAATGCTAATGTTAATTCTATTCAACACTAAACAGGCTATTTGACCAGTCAGAAAACCAAATCTAAATGTACTGAATTCATTCGCCTTTTGTATGCCAGTTGGCCTGAGGCCCGGTGACTCTGCATCTGAGGTCACATGTGCTCAAAGTGACTGAGTACAATATGACAGGATGTCCTCGATGCAGGACGTGTCCCTAGGCTCACAGATATACGACACTTTCTAACGAACCGTAATGAGGCCGTCTGCTAATTATGAAATCCACATGAGAAGAGCACACCCCCAGTATAAAAACACAGAAGCAGCAAAGACCTTTGACTAGCAGTCAGCAACAGCATTGTTATAGACATCCAAAAAGCAGAAACTAGATCAGTGATTCCCAAACATAACAGGAGAGTTTCAAACTTGAAACACACATATATACATATATAATCAATTCTGTATTTCAAAAACTTAACTAGACTGCTTAAATCATTCCAGAAAAGAGCAAACGTGACCGTAGCTACTAAATTATAGGGTGCTGCTGCTGTATGTACATTATAACTGACTGTTCCAGATGTTTCAGTGTTTTATAAAGCGAAAATGAAATAAGCCAGTTGTAAGCTCAAAATTAGATATAGCCGTTTTACAGATTCTCCCAAAATAGTATTCTTTTTCGTGTAGATGACAGTCAGTGAGCCTGCGTCAGAATTCTTCATGAAAGAAAGGTTCAAGAAGGACTTCAGGGTAGGCCTGCATAAAACCATCCTTGAGCACAGTACAACACGGCCAGATTAAAACAAAGAGGCTTATTTTAGAGAATCATTCGTAAGCCTTTCTTTATCAGATTTCCTCCGCTCTGCACAGCTCGAGAGTGCATCGTCTGCAAAATCACATTGGTCTCCCTGCAGTAAAACAGTCATACTTTTGTATGCAACTTGCTAGGCTACTAACTTTCTAGACTAATTAGCATGTAAACCAAAAACTAACTTCCCTATTTACAGGTTTAACAAAGTAATACAACAGCAATTGGGTTGTATTTAATGAAACATCAACAAACAGCGATTATTAAAGCTGAAGTATGAAAATATCCCATATATAAAAAATATCAACCTAGAAATGGCCAATTAATAGTTGCAGTTGCATGTTATGTTTGTTTGAGCATCCTAACCAGACCCACACGGCAATCAGCCAATGGCGTGAGTTTAGGGCGGGGATATCTGTTTGACCAGCCAATGAAAAATAGTGGGAGTGTTCAGGAAACCTATCATTATTTTCATAATTCTACTTCTTAACACTGGGTGTTGCAAAAATTAGCTTTTGATTTAATTTTTTAAGCGAATATCAAAGTTTTTTGGTAACACTAGTCATGCTAGTTAGTTATACATTATGTTAACTAATGTAGTTAACAAGTTGTGCTTGTTAACATTAGTTGATGCACTAACATGAACTAATAAAACATTAACAAAGATTAATAAATACTATGATATATGCATTGATCATTGTTTGTTCACGTCAGTTGATACACTAACGTTAACAAAAGCGTTGATTTTAATAATGCATTAGTAAATGCTAAAATTAGCATTAGCTAAGATTAATAATA
This sequence comes from Enteromius trimaculatus, assembly GCA_032361065.1. NCBI lineage: Eukaryota > Metazoa > Chordata > Actinopteri > Cypriniformes > Cyprinidae > Enteromius > Enteromius trimaculatus. The sequence goes on along the minus strand of JAUMHP010000254.1, from coordinate 368,722 downwards.
ATTAGTTAATACCTGAACCTTATTGTAAAGTGTTTCTTTAGTTATTTGTTTAGGTGGAAATCTGTGGAATAATCAATGAAAGCATCGTCAGATTAGCCCAAAATATTGAATAAACATAAAATGGAAACTTATGAATGACAGCCATTAAAAATCAGTTTCGAAGCTGACGTTGTGCAGATTAGTCATCACATCTAGCAGTGCAGGGGTGGTTATGGTTCTTTTCTCTTCCATGCGGTGATATCACGGCTCTCATCCTACACAGTGATTACAGATGTTTCCATAGCAGATCTGCCCTACTTCTGGAGCCAACTCATGCTGGCTGCCTGCATCGAGACAAAGTCTTGAGATCATGCTTGACTGACCCGGTTTGGACTCACTCTTGTATTTCAATGAAAACGCACGTTTTCCAAAAGACAGAATCGCAACAGAATGCATGAACAGCCTGTGGCTTGACCTTGACTTGAGCCCTGAGCGGAGGCGTATTTACTGCGCTAATGATAAAGAGATCAATTAAAACAACGAGCAGTGATCAATATGAGCATGACCGCGGTCCGCCCAACGGCAAGACGGCCTTGACTTTGTCTTCCTAGGGCACCGAGCCAGGCAAACGTCGACTCTCTTTAGACAGCAGTGGGACAGGAAGTAGGGTCAGGATATCGAGAGAGGGATGTTGGCTATTGGCTGCTGAAATGTAGGGCAGAACGGTGCGCCTCCAGCTGGGAGCTCACCCTGGAAGAGACATATACCATAGCACAAATCCATCATAGCCCTAGGCCTCAATTATGATTATACAACAGAACCGCACAGCTTTCTATTGAAGGAGGGACTGAGAAATTGGTTTAGTGACCATAAATGATAGACGCTTGCAAGATTCTGACCACCTAGCAACACCCTAGGAAACACCCAAAACAACCTAGAACTTATCCAGAATGCCCTGGCAACAGAATGGCAACCGAAATGCAACATACTGATTGTTGTTCAGGTCAAAAATACCGTTTTTATGTTTACCGTTTTATTTAAATTAACAGATTCAGTCCTTTTAGAACTTTAATTTAAAATTTTACAGTTTAATCAAGGTTCACAAGTTTATTTATTGTGCATGTTGCCTGGTGATTGAACCCGTGATCATGATGATACTGACCACCATTGTTGGGTAAAGTTACTTTTAAAAAATAACGAATTACAATATTGCGTTAAACACAAAGTAACTAAAAACATTACTTAGTTACTTTTTACGGAAAGTAAAGTCTTACATCCTTTTTGAGTTCGTTTTTAAATTCTGGGCATGGACTGCTTGTTTCTTTTTAATATAAAAAGCCCTTTCACAACAGAGGTGAAACGAATATGCCTCAGGCGCAGCTCAAACTAACTGCATAAACAATGTGATGCAGAAGAAAGGAGAAGAAAGTTCAACTCTATTCAGCAATAACAAAAGGTAAACATTTCTGCTTATTAGTATGGTACAGGATAATTGAAGATCAGTAGCAAAAACATGGGATGAAGTACCCATCATCATGACCGATCATTTGTGTTATTTAACATATTGTAGGTTTGGTCTAATATTCTGAGTTTGCATTTGACTGTTTCTATTGATTTTAATGAACACTGAATCTGTTTTTGTGCAGTGAGATGAGTAAGCTTGTTGCATGTTGATTCATATTTAGACTAGAACTACAGCATTACGTTCACACAGTGCACACAATGCCTCTTAATTCCCAATTTCTGCCAACATGGCAACATCAGAGCTGTCAGTCAATACATGGGTAACAAAGTAAGTGATGTTACTCAAAGTAGCCTAATTCAGATGTTACCTTCTACACTTTTTTAAAAAATAATGCGTTAAAAAAAGTCATCTAAGTTATCATAACTTGCCTTAATTGTAATGCGTTACCCCCAACACTCCTGACCGCCATCTAAATAAAGCTCATCAGCGCTGCTAAACTTAAGTGACATACAATTTGTGTTTGTTAATGTATTCCATAAATTTCTTTTGAACGTAATCGTAAAGGAACCGCCGGAATTCTCCTGCATAATGCATGAAGCGCTCTACAGCAAATGTACTGACTGAGCTGCCTTGCTGATAATAGCTGTTAAGCTGCTGGTAGTTCTATACACTGAAATATGCACGACCATAGTAGAGTTCCTATGCAAGAAATAAAGGCAGATATAATCTGGTGTGCTTGTTTTCACAAATCATTATTTGGTCACCAATGCAATGAAAATTCAAACAGCCTTTAGTGAAGTTAAGTGACTTGTGGCCAGGTATGGTGACCCATCCAGGAGCAGTTGGGGGAACGGTGCCTGGCTCAAGGCTCAGCCGTGGTATTGAAGGTGTGGACCTGCTGGACCTGGGACGCGAACCCGTGACCTTTGGGTTACAAGTCCAACTCCCTATCCATTAGGCCACGACTGCCTTTAGACCAAGGGACTAGATTTATTACACACACGATTGGACAGTCCAAGACTGCTACAACTAAATAGTCTAATAACATTCTCAAATGAAATCTTGCAGTGCTTTACCCAGACTAAGAGCAGATATTAGCGTTAATGTCAGTAAAAAAAAAACACATTGATATTAATATACAGAATATTCAGCTTTGCCATCAAAAGAATAAACCACTATGTAAAATATAATAAAATAAAAGAGTACATTTTAAACATAGTATATTGTTTTCCCAAATGCAGGCATCCATATCAGTCACTAAACTCTTGGTTTAGAATAATGTAGATAAAATTATGCATATGGTGGGCCTCATAATTCATATACTGCCTAACATAAATAAAAAATAGAATTAAAAAATTGAAGGATCAGCTTGAGCCACACATTGTGGCATAATTTTCTGACAGAACCAGTGTTCAGATGCAAACAGTCATTTGGAAAAGAGGAAAACCGATGGATTTAACATTACTCATCATCTTATAATCTCTACCCATAAGCCATTGCACACGTTGGCCTACATATATTTAAGAGACATTGAAGCGTGACCTAATTTTGGAGGCTTTAACAATCCGTTGCTTGCTTAGGGTAACTTCTCCAAAATCAAAGTGGTTGACAAATAACATGAAGAAAGCCCTGATTTGACCTCGCTAAAGCATTATATTTGTTGGTCATGGCGAAACTAGAGTCGATCCTATTTGAGGTTTTGTCTGACTACAGCGAAGCATGAGGAGACGGGTCATGACTTCGGGCTGATTTTGTAATGAGCTTGCTAGAAAATGTCTGACTGCGAAAACCAGGCGTGAATTACAAACAGCCGATCAATAACACGTTTCACACCTCACAAAACAGATTAAAGCCGGTCAGCCGAGCCACATGTGGTTTGTTCATAAACGTCTCGTACCTTCTACGCTGTCAGAACACGAGGTTCCGATGCCGGTATCGCCACTGTCCGAGGCAGCGCTGTGACGTCGTCCGCGGCTGCTAATGCCAGTGGCGGAAGGGGAAGCTTGCCATGCTGAGTCGCAGCCTGGGACCCATCCAGGAGAGGACGTGCTCGAACCTAGGAGACAAACAGAACAGGGTTACCATGGAAGAGGAGGGGACAGATAGATGCCATGTCCAACAAACTGTAACACCATTTAAATTGCTTTGTTTATTCCTTATGAAAGTCTATTAATTAAGTGAGTACTCAAAAATGACAAAGAAGTGCAAGTGGATTCTACAAAAGCAACTCTGAAAGACGCAAATCTCATTACAAGCACATAAAGTCAATGAAACGAGACGAATGTGAACAAACACGGGGTTGAAAATCAACAACTGGTTCTTATTCAGAATCATCGATTAAATGTTAATGCAATGTAAATCTGAAAAAAAAAAAAAAAAAATTATGTAACCTACTTAAGGTTTGAGAGACTTGAAGCTCAAATTAATAGCTAATATTAGTGCTGCAAAATGATTAAATCGCATCAAGATAAGTTACATGTTATATTAGTTATATGCATACTATAGACACACATATTGTATTAAAGAAAACTTTTATTTTGGATGCTGCACCAGTTAATATTATACATAGTTATTAAAATCAATAGTTTGGTCATATATAGGCCTTTACACATAAGATGTCTGGGGTAAGTATAATTTTTTAATTTATTGACTTTTCTAAATAATATTTTTTATTTTGCAGAAACATTAAATTGGTCTAAAATGGTAGTAAATATTTTAAATGAACGATGCTCTTTTGAGTCTTCTATTGATCAAACGATACTGTTTTCAAAAACTACCGAAGCACTAAAACACGGTGAGGTTCAGTGAACCAAATGGTCAGAGTTGCCCTACAGGGCCCGTCCCCAATATCTGCTGGCCTAATCTATTCTGAGGTGTAATCCGTTTAGACACCACCATTTAGGCTGTCCTCTGTAATGCCTGGCAGGAAAAAAGTGGAATATATAAACTCTTGCCAACATCTCTGAACATTTTGATTCACTGCCAGATAGTGGAGATAACATCTTAATATTGATTCATAATACAAAGTCGTGTGATGAAAGATTTCCACAGATATATTTTTGAGATGATCATCAACTTCTTATTAAAACTGCAGACAGTATATAAACGCCATCCTTTTTCTTCCAGGTACAGTCAGCAAAATATATACTCCTAACACATGCATTTTTATTGTGCCATACATCACAGAAAACTCACAAACTGAGTTTTAAGCACTTTTTCCTAAAAAATAAATACTTCAGATTCATTTTTATGAATCTCAATCCTACAAGAGTTCAAGAGCAGCAGAAGCCAAGCTCCAGCTGAAATCACTAAGGTCAGAACCAAAATTAGGTCTCCATAATTCCTGGGTGGAAAACCTCAAGTTCATACCAGTTCATATAAAAGTGATCCACATTAGCCATTGTGACAGAGCAGCAGATCTGTAAATGTCCCGGGTAAACACAGGCCTTGTTGTTGATGAGGCTCCAGCAACTTCTAGACCACCAACAGTTATGCAACGTGATATGAAATATTAAAAACACTGGCAGAGAGACTAGTCAGAATCTATTGCCTCACTCTTCAATATTTAGACAGCTTTCAAATAGGAAGTGTAAAAACACAAGCTACTAACATACACCTAACAAATATACACGGCGCACACACACATATATTTTTGTAAGCAAAAACTTTTATTTTGGACGCAATCAATTGCGATTAATAATTTGACAGCACTTATTTATAAATAATTAAATATGCAAAACTTTTTTTAAAATTATTATTACACATCTAATATTAACAGTAGCTACACACCACAAACAAAACATTATCTAAAGTAAGTTTATACTTTGCTTAAGAAAAACAACAATTTTGTGTTTATTTTTGGGCTAAATATTTTATACCACTCTAACGTTATATCTATCTATCCATCTATATGGTTGTATATCATGCCATCTGTGTGCCACAGCAGCGCATATATTAAAAAGACCCCCCTATTAAAGAGACAGGACACGTTAGAGACCCTTGTGTCCATACGTGACTCAAAGACAAAGCTGAAGGTGACACGAGCGATGTCAAACCATCACAGTTCAGTAACACCACAACGCTCCTAACGGAACATCACGTATCTAATAGGGACAGCGCGGAACAATACACGCTCCGTTACACGCGATCAAATATGGCTGTTCCTATGAGCTTACAGTGTCATTACACAAGCGCTAGGCTCTTACCTATCTTATAAGCGTCGAATCCGTCCTCAAAATCGTTCCTGGCCCACATGGCGCTCGGTTTCACACACCGAACCGATAGATCCCACACAACGAGCCGAGACAAAATGCGCGACCCCACTGAGAAGAGGAGGGGGAGGTATTTAAGTAAAACCGCATGCCATGGTCACCGATGACTGGAAGAACCTGCGGATACGATGTGAAATCAACGCGATTATACGGCGCTAACGTTACGCGGTAGTCCTGCAAGGTTGGCGCGTACGTCGCAGATCTGAGCAGGAGTTATGAACTAGTATTCGCTGTGTGACTCGCTGGCAGCTGCATCGCGAGGATGTGATCTCACTGCCTGCAGCTCCCTCCAGAGATCCGCGGAGAAACGCAATCACGGTCCGAGAACGAGCGACACTGACTCCTCCCACTCAGAGAGCCACAGCCGCGCTTTTTCTGTTACTGTAAGTATATGAAGAAAACACCGGGGCTAGTTGTCACACGGGTGAAAAGTGTCTTAACCCTTTAATGGCCAAGAATTCATCTGAAGAAAAAAAACGCACAGTAATAAAACATTTTGTCGACGTTAATAAAGTTGTATGGTGATTTTTGATTAAATAAAATAGTAAAACTATATATATATAAATTAAACGGCAACAGCCATCCATGTAAAAAGTCACGAGTTACAAAAAATACAATAATAAAAAAAAAACCTTTTATAATACAAAAATCTATTTCTACATCTCTCCACCGCAAGTAGTTTTAAACTTTTGTATATTGAAGGTATATTTAGAACAGATAAAAATGTTGCGTTTAAATCACAAGTTAACTCGATTAAATACTTTTAATCGATTGACAGCCCCTGTCCTGTAAAGCTGCTTTGCAATGATTTGTATTGTGAACAAAGCACTGTACAAAATAACTTGAATTGAATTTATTTTATTTATGTAATGTAATTTTAAATGTGTTTTTAAATTGACATTTTGGTTATATTTCTATGGCAGGCTTTTTAAAGCTAGGTTCCCTGTGACAACATGCCTCATTTAATGTAACTTTAGAGTAATGCATGTTTTCCCTTTATGACATACATGTACATGCCTGTGTTAAACTTTATGGATATGAAATATATATTTATGTATATGAAATACATAAAGCATATACTAACTGGACTAAAAAGTGTGAAAATAACCAGCCGAATGGTGGATACACACATAAATGTAAGCAAATTATTATGAAGTAAAGTTTATTTTCATTAATAATACATTACAACTTATATTTATGGATCTTATAATATTATAATGTACTTATTGATTTAAAGTTATTTTTAATAATTATTTATATTTTAATATAGACTTGTGTTTGTTTCCAAGGTCTTGCATGGATAAAATTAAATGTGCCCATGGTTCAAATCAACAAACACACTCACCCCTATTCAGATGGCACATTCTTTCACAGGGAAACACAACAGAACTATTTATATTTCAGGGTGTTTTTGAGACCGTTTCCACTCCACACCTGTTTGACAGACTAGAGTGATTATCCAAGCTGCCCAAATGGGCCATTCCTTGCTCAACATTCCTTTGTAGCGTTTGCGTCTATTTACCCTGCTGTCTCATCACACTGAGACCTCCAGTTTACAAGAGTCTCATAGAAAAGCTAATTGAGAGGTTTTCATGTGCTGTTTAAGGCTGCAAGAAACTCTGTTTCTGTCTGTTGCGCAACATACAAATGTACAAAACATATTGCTGCTCTGATTTTTCACAATATCCGTATTGCCTAACACATGGCATAATATCTACATTTATCACGATTGTTGCGGAAACAACTGCAGTTGGTATTTACACCAATGTACCTCAACACATGCAATAACTGGAATTTGTGATGAGTGTTTTGTAGAAATAAGATTAATCAAAGCAGAAGAAAGACAAACAACGGTCAGTTGTCTGCTTAATTGGTTCTCTATCAACAGATTTAAAAAAATCAGCCAGACAAGAGACAACACGACTGCTTAATAACTGTATTATCCTTGTGCAGTTGCGCATAATCAAACAATTATGAACATGCATTCAACTGCAATTACCCCATTCTGACAACACTGACAAATTAAGTTCCAATAGCTTCTCTGACAAAAAGAAATAATTATTTTCAAAAATAATTTAGCCATTACCATAAGCCTTTGATATAGATCAGTATTATATAAATAGATACAAGGACCAGGCTCAAATTAATTTCAGAAAGCTTTACCCAAAGCATGCCACCACAATAGTTGCATAAGCTCCTGTACTCAGGACCTATTCATCAGATATATTATGCATACAGTCCCATGTCACCAATTTGACAAATCAGTTCTGTCAGCACAGGAAAGGACTGGACCGGACCTTCACTTCATTTAAAATGTAATGCTTCTTAAAGGAGTAGTTTACCCTACCTCATGTATTTATTACTTACCCTCATGTTGTCCGAAACCTTTATTATTGAGGATGACAAAATTCTGAAGCTTTTATATACAAAAACAGTACGCAACACAACAATATTAGCACAACACAACAGAAAAAAAAGTCACAAAACAATGGAAAGAAGCCGCAACGCAGTAGAAAACAAGTTGCAGCACAACTTAGCCAAACTTAGCTAAAACGCCAATTAGCTCAACACAACAAAAACAAGTCACAACACAACATAAATTAGCATAACACCACAGAAACAAGTTGCAACACAACAGAAATCAGCACAGCACAATGGAAGTCGCAACACAATGAAATTAGTACAACACAATGGAAACAAACCGCAACACAACCGAAGCAAGTCACAACACAATTATCACAACACAACGAAAACAAGCTGCAGGACAACATAAATTAGCACAACACAGAGGAAACAAGTCACAACACAAACGCAAAAACCAACCACAACACAATAAAATTGGCTCAACACAACGGAAGTAATTCTATGTGCTACAGTAAGGCAATTTTGTTTTGTTGTGGAGATTTAATTGTGCTGTGCACTACTGGGCCACTGTAGAAAACAGCAACCAATACAATTCTGAAGGAGAGAAAGTCATACAAGTTTGTAACGACAAAGGACTGAGTAAATAATGAGAGTGTTCGTTGAGGCTAAGACTGCACTTTGAAAAAGGCTTCTGATACGTGCTGGGTCTTGCTAAACGGCCACCTGTGTATATGGAAACCGCATTGAGGAAGTGAACAAAGACACCGAGCAGACATTCCTGCAGACTATACGGAGTACTGGTACTGGATGACACTGAGGTCTGTCTCCACAACAACAGGAGCTCTGAGCCACAGTTCTGGCCCACTCACTCCACACACAGAGCAGCTACACTTCATAACAAAGAGCGCTCACACTCCACTGTGAACAGCCATGTGTGATACTGCCAAAATGCACTGAACACATCTCAGCTGAGGAAAGCATCACTATGACTATTGCTCATTAAACTTCAGCACATAACTTCTCCCAGCCTGTTTTGCCACAGACATAAATGATAACTTTGCTCATGCTGTTTATTAAGGAGAGGTGTGCTATTACTTTCCTAAAGGTATTTTACACAGCTGAGTAAAAGATGGTCTGTGTTTGCTTAAGATTTCGCATTAAAGCCAGACTAAATTATCCTCATATGGTTAGCTTTGCTGTGTAAATGCATTCATGCCACCTCTGAAGGTTGACTCTTCCAACCAATCCAACCACTCAGAACACCTTAGGAACCACATATCAATGCTCTGACAACTAACTAGAAAAAAATTAGCTTTTTTCTAAAGTATTTAAATAGTAGAAAATTAGACAATTTTTTTTCATTTAGTAGATAAATGGTACATGCCTGGAGCGTTTGTGGAAACATTTGAAACAATGCAATATTACGGAATCATTTGGCGCCGATTAAAATAAACACTGGCGCAGAGTGAGATAGCATTTCTACAGTATTTTCCATAAACATCAATCTCATTTTTCTAACTAGAGATCGTGTTTTCACAGAACAAAGGTCTTTAACCCTCTTGGAGATGAATGAAGGCTGTTGCTACTCAACCCAAACAACACACTTCCTCTCAGAGGACTGAGCGAGAGCTGTTCGCCACACCACCAGTGTTGACAATTTCACTCCTGTATTTTGCCACGAATCGGGGGCTGGTTTGGGAGAGAACCACATGAATAATTCCCTGAGGTTTGGTGCAAGTGGGACGTACAAACCAGGGCATGAAGAATCAGTGTTTTTGTCCATGTTATCGGACTAGTGCACGCTGCACCCAGCCCCCACTTCCTGTCTCTCTGCCAGGAAACCAGCGGCTGCATTTGAACACAGTGGACCTGCACATGCATATGCTGTCAATAGTAACAGTACCAGGCCAAAGTATGACTGGTCAGCAATAGGTGTACTAGACATATATTTGCCTTATAAATTCAACTTCCTGTTTACAATACTGGGACGCTCTAAACAAAGGTCTTTGCTTCTTAACAATACACATATTAACCAAAATTCTATTTAAAATATGCATCAACTAATCACATGTTCCGAATAACATGTTTTTTTTTTTTTATTCTTATTGCTATAATATGGTCTTTGTCTTTAAACGTACAGCATGAAAGGTCACCCGCATTCATTACTAAGAGTCTCAAAGCCTATTTTCAAATTTAAATCAGATCAAGTGCCATCACAAATAGCAATGCCCCATATTACTCGACCTGGAAATGAGAAACTTAATATAGTTATAGAAAAATATAGTTGTACAAACGCAAAACTTACAGTTGTTGGTCGACATGGGAAATGCACATTATGCAGAAGTAGCGGGAGGAAGTGGTGTTTGCTAAGCATACGTTACCTTGTGGGGAGCTCTGTCGGCCAATGAGATCACATGAAACGCATCACAGACACTTTTGAATAATGTGGCACAATTACTTGCTTTTAAGTGTCAGTTAAATTATCAAGCAACTCTTGGGTGGAAACAAAATAAAAACAAAAACTGTTGGTCTTTGTTTGATGCCCATTAGCTCCTGTTTGAACTGCAAAGGTCAGGACTTCTGACTTTGTAGTTTTCCAGAGGCACTCTAGTGGGACTCTTGTTAAACAGATCTCAGCAGGAGGCGTCCTGTCTCAAAAGCCACGCTAGAAACCATAGTCAAAGATCAATACCGGTCTAGGTCAGAGGGACCTTTATGAAGTGTTTGTGGAACTAGAGAAGACTTTGATTCTCTTGCAGAACATGTGCCTCACAAATTGAATGATCTTGTACTAAAAGAAAGCTTGAAAGCATATATACCTTAAATAGTTTGCACAAAAATGACAATTTAACATTATTTACTTACTCTTAAGGTGTTCAAAACCAATTAGATTTTTAGAGCACTTTGAAATCTGTTAATTTTTTTCCCAATTGTATTTTTTTTCCAATTAAATTGAGCAAAAATGACAAATGTAAGGCCTTAGAAACACTTTTTCCCCCTCAGATTTACTACAAAATTCTCTTTTTAATTTTCTGATTCCATTTTAATGTATTCATAAAATGTTAATAATCAAAGCATCTCTTTAATTTATTATATACATAATAAACATACACACGCATACTTTATGTAAACAAAAACTTTTATTTTGGATGCGATTGTTTAAAAGCACATTTATTTCTGGGTAAATATATGTATATTTTTAAATAAGGTAATTATTTATTCCCTAATAATATTGTTTTAATTATAATTATATAAGTAGTAGTATAATTACATTAAGTAATATATTTCTGTCACTTCATGTTAAACCAAACTTTTATTTTGGCTGGTTGCTATAAAGCCCTTTAGGTTTCTGTTTGTATATGAAATTACTATAGTTTTCTTTTTTTTTCTTTTTTTTTAAAGTTAAATGCTCATCAAGCAATTTTAGAGCAGTTTTAGAGATCATGTTTGTGTATTCATGTTCTTCTATACTAGCATGAAACATTCAGAGCACACAGGATTGATATTTAAATAGTCTTTCTGTGGCTAAATATTTACATTGAGTTGTCAAAAAGTGTTTTGATTTAAGTGTACTGACCTCCTTTTAAAGCATTATTCCAAAGGTTAGCAAATTCCATGACATTCCACCTCATACTATAAATTCCATTTTTATGGCTGGATTCTGTGATTACATCGGCATGTTCTGCATCGCAGAAATCATTGGGCCCTGGATTTTCTTTCATTGGAGCTTAAAGGAACACCTTTATCAAGAATTGCTTCACTACTTTCAGTAATCAAGACTGACATTTCTGGATATTTTTAGTTTTTTGCTTTTGCAGCTATGTACAAAACTAAACTATGTAAAGGTTCTTTAAAACTTTTGTAAAAATACTGGTTTATGCTGTTAGTAACTAATAACAGAACTTTCAATTATGAGTTAATTTTTCCTGTTGAGACACTTTAAAAGGATGTTGCAAATTTGACGAACTTGCTATAACGTGTGAGTCAGTGTTTCTTGTTCAGCAATTTTCTTTCCAGTTAACAGGCGATGGCTGACCATGCAGAGGAGGACGTGTTGCCCAACTTTACACTTCATGTGTCAAATGCATGCCTTTCATGTCAAAAACATTCTTATATTCATCACAAAAGCAGTGCTTTTTCTAAAACAAATAGTTTGCTCTATGTCAACTCCCATAAACCTGCTAGTGACTGATGTTTTTCCCCCTGAAGCGTTCCAGGTGAAGAGTTGCAAAAACAACCTTCATATACACCCTTCGATTTATGTAATTGAGCTACACCCCAACTGCCTACAAGCACAACATGTTCAGTTGTGTCCCATTTATATACTCAAGTGCAACACAAAGAGATCATAACGCCTGCACTACCTGAACCAAACCACTCACTTTCTTCTTTATTAATCTTTACAGAATCACAGCTAGCAGCATGAATGACTGTTAGTCTAAGATGTCTATGCTTACCCTAAAAGAAGAGTGTTCTTGCTCAGGCTTGAAAGGAAAATCCCAGGTCCTGCCAAACAAAACTCCATCTCTGCTGAATAGAAAACAATAGAGTTCAGGTGCTCTTTTAGACATTCAATGGCTCAGACGCTCACTTAAGGCACCAAAATCACTCGGGCATATGCTTCTGACATGAGCCAACACACCCGAGGCTTTCAAAACTGTCAAAACAACCTGATGGGGAAACTAAAAGCTTCATGCCTTCTGACATAATGAAAGATAGATAGATAGATAGATAGATAGATAGATAGATAGATAGATAGATAGATAGATAGATAGATAGATAGAT
>JAUMHP010000254.1:343342-355758 GCA_032361065.1 Enteromius trimaculatus | reverse complement strand
TATATGTGTGTGTATATATATATATATATATATATACATATATATACACATACACACATACATATATATATATACACATATACACACATACATATATATATATACACATATACACACATACATATATATATACACACATATACACACACATATACACACCCACCAGCATAAAAAAATATATACATTTTATATATAAAAAAATAATAATAGCTTAAGATAATGAGGAAATTACATCACTCCCTCTGACAAGTGCATTCCAAACGACTAAATGACACACACATGCTCTGCTCTCTCCAGGGTATGAGGATGAACTGTTCGATACACGGTACACATATCGCTACACCCTTAATATTAATACAGTCTCTTTTGTATTTAATATATTTTGTATTTTATACAAATTAAATAAAATTACACCGAGTTTATCATTTCAGTTTTACCTTGAAAGCCTTTGCAGTTCTTTCTGTAGAATATCAGTCAATCCCAGCCTCTCAAGCACAATCTCACACTGTGTTTTATACTGTTCACAAGGGTCATCGGGAAAAGAGGTGTGTAGAGCATTCACATTTCCAAGTAGAGCGCCTCCCTGAGGCAAAAATAAAATATGCTTATCCAGTCCTTAACAATTTAAAGGGTTAGTTCACTCCAAAATTAAAATTCTGGCATTAATTACTCATCACCCTCCAAAACCATAAAACCTTCGTTTATCTTCAAAACACACATATTAAAATATTTTTGATTATCTATCTGTCCCTCTATAGACAGCAACACAACTGAAATGATCCAAGTCTAGAAACGTAGTAAAAACACCAGTATTCTTCTCCCCTGAGCTACTTTAAGGAGTCCCACAACACATATCCACGCTTTCAACAGATAGAAACAACGCTGAATTCATCAAATACATTCTTAAGTAATCTCCAAAATTGGTGGAAGACAATTTTCATTTTGGGGTGAACTAACCCTTTAATATAGCTTCTGAGTAAAGTAGTAATAAGCAAACCTGCATGGAGCACTCCATAACAGACACCACAACAACAGCGTCCTCTACTGTCACTGTCTCTCTGAACATCAGCCTGGCATGAGCTGAAACACACAGAGAGATAAGCATCAATTATGATGAGATGAACATCAGATATTATGCAGCATGTGACCGCCTGACCTTCGGCGAGGCGGCTGAGACTCTCCAGCATGCGGATGGTCGTCCGGGCAGCATTGCGGCTGTCGCTCTGTCTCTGCAGCTGATAGTAGCGGCTCAGGATGGTGTTTGCTTCCTGTGTTATACAAGGCTTAAGAGTCTTGATCAGGCAGAAATAGGCCCTCATCTTCTCCATACTCCATAAACATGAAGACTCACTCGGCGCTCCTGTGGGAAAAGCACAAGGAAAGAGAGTTGAGAGAAAGGGAGAGATGTTAAGATGAATATTTTATAAATATGCAACAAATGGCAAGGCTTCACCATTAACTTCTAGTCAGTATCAAAGAGTTTCTCAGCCAGATGAGGGGTGAACCAGCCCTCGAGGGGACAGGTTTTTCTATCAGAGTGGCATCACTTGGGAAAATAACGAAGACTGAACAAGCAACAAATCCCACGAGGGAAGCAGGAACCAGCAGTAACACATCAGATGACTACTCCCAAACTACATTTTTTGTATGCCATGTACAACAATAAAATGCGCTATGTGAGCCAGGTATAGAGTTACAAATGTGTAAAAAATATATAATGTTAATGGAACCAGGATATGATACAAAGGAAGTGAGAAAAAAAAAAGTTTTTGTAGGGATGGCCTAGAAATGCAAAGGCAGGTATAAAACCCCACTTTCAGTGCAAACACAAATCATTTAAAAACTATTATCAGAAAATTATGCAACATACAGCATTATATGAAAAATGTTTGAATTTATTCAAAGAATATATGGTAAAAGATTATATATATATAATATATATATATACACACACACACACACACACACACACATACTTTTAATACATAAAATAATTACAAAATATTTTATATTATTACATAAATAAGTATATAAAATGCTGTGCAAATCCAAAAATATGGTTATAAGCCTAAAAATTTAAAAGTAAATAGCTCTAAATAATATTTAATACAAATATTTAATATATATTTTACATTATGTTTAGAATTAAAATTTTATAATCAGGATTTCCAAATATATATTCAGATTTCATATATTTATATGATATAATACAATATAATATAACTTGTATTGTAAATACTTTTTGTATATTATGTATATATTTTACAACACAAAAATAATATAACGGAATGTAATTTAAATGCAATAAAAAATACGCACCTACTTTAAAAAAACCTGATATCACAAAACAAAAGATTCTTCTCTGGGACAAACCTTTATTTTGCAGGATAAAGGAAGAGATTATTTTGTCCCATTCTGGGTTTTTGGTATCCAGCAGAACCAGTACAAGGTCAAAGCGGCTCAGGAGGGGGCTGGCCAGGGCCACGTTCACAGAAACTGACACATTAGGGTCATACTGCCCCTTTGGGTTAGTAGCTGCCAGGATAGTGGTCCTTGTGTCTAGTTTGCACACCATTCTACAAAAGAGGGACATTTAATATGATGCTCAAAAGCTTTTGGCTAATTAAAAAAAAAAGCAAGACAGCATGATTTTCACCAACACTCACCCCGCTTTGGCCACGCTGATGGTTTGTTGCTCCATGGCCTCGTGGATGCTTGTGCGGTCATGCTCTTTGATGCTGTTGAATTCATCAATGCAGCACAGACCTCCATCAGAGAGAACGAGGGCTCCTGCCTCCAGATGCCACTCTCCAGAGTCCTTAACAGCTGCCACTGTCAGACCTGACCAGCATTTCACAATGATAAAATCAATGATGCTTCATAACTTACTGCACAGTAGACGTGAATACTGCCTAGTATGTGTCTGCACGTCACCCAAGTACTACACAAAATTTGGTTCTGGCTCTATTTAGCCTTTATTTATTCACAAATTGTAATTTCAAGAAGGAAAAATTATACTATTTATATTAATTTAAATAAATAGTTTTACCAATTAAGTGTTGAGTTTGTCTAATATTTGAAAATATATTTTTAAAAATGTTTTATGCCCATCAAGGCTGCATGTATTGGATCAAAAATACAATAAAATATGTAAAGTAGAATTCAGAAATTCAACATGCATTTAGTCTTATAATCATTGTTTTTGTGGAAATCATGTTTTGATGGAATAGAGTTCAAAATAGCATTTAGTTGAAATAAAAAGCTTCTGTAATACAAACAATGTCTGTACTATTACCTTTGTTTAATTTAATTGTATAATTACAACTTATTTATAACAGTATATCAGCTATGGATGTTTACTGCACATCTTGAATATGCATACAGAAATTCTGCATACTGTTCACTATGGAACAAAATCCCAGCCTAAAGTATTTGAAATAAAAAGCTTGTTGAATTGCACAAATAAAAAAAAAAAGAAAATCTACATTTTGTTAACATTTACTCACTCGTGTGTTTTTCCAAACCTTTATGAGTTTGTCTTCTGTTGGTTTTTCACTGTTATGGAAGTCAATGGCTACCAGCAAATTTTGGTTACCAACATTCTTCAAAACATCTTTCATTTTTATCATAAGAGAGAAACTCTGTTGATGGGTTGAGCCAATATGAGAGATAGTCAATGATGACAGAATTTTCCTTTTTGAACTATTTGGTATTTATTCTGTTCACTATGGAACAAAAACCCCACCTAAAATATTTGAAATAGTAAGCTTGTTGAATTCCACAAATCGAAAAACATTTTTTTCAATTAACAGTGCTTGCATTTTCATGGCTTGCATTTTTATGTGCTGCATTTTAATATGGTTGTATATTTACTTTGTGAATATTTCAAACGCAAATATTTCACAAACATTTTCATTGTTAAAATGAAATCTCTACAGCAGGGACTGACGGTGGATTCACACTGCACGTGTAAGCAGCACGTATTTTTTCCGGTGCCCATGTTAAAGGATGAGAGCTTTCACACAGCACACAGCACGTAGATGCTGAATTAAAGTGACAGTGTGTTGTTCTTGATCTAAATTGACCCGATTAACATGAAAAGTATCACATTTTAACATAAAATTGTGTAATTGATGCGTTTCTGTTTCACACTTACTATATGAAAAAATAAAATGCACAAAATCACATCATTTACATGAGTTTTTGGACAAACCTCAAAGGTCATTTGTTAGCTTTAAGATTTGTTTTTCAATTTAATTATTCAATCCAAATACATATATTTATTCTTGAATTCTTTCCAAAATTTGTCTTGGATCTCAAAGCGTAACCTATTCAATCTAGCATCTGCACACAAGTGCATGACAAAATGCAGTATTTCTTAAACAAAATGTGAGAAGGGTCAGGCATTGTTCTTGCTGACAGTCTCTGCAATTTTTTTATATACACATATTGAAAACTTTGCTCAAGTTTATTGTGAAAACTATAATAAGGCAGTCACATAAAGTATGTTGGCAATGACATAAATCAAATATAGCAGCACAGAAATAATGACTCAGACACATATGGTCACCGCGAGCATTTACAGCGATTCTGTGTAAGAGAAGAACACTATAAAACCATATAGGCCTGTATAAAAGGAATAAAATAAATTGTCCTAAACAAAATATATATCCCATTAATAATAAAATAAATAAATAAAACCGTATATAAACAAAATACCGTGCACGTCTACCCCGAGTTCTGTTTTATTTTTGTGACTGCATTTTTACAAGCACAAGGATTGTTTTTTTCAGTGAAATCTCTCTTCACTGCAGTGATCGTCTTTTATATATAATTTATAAATACAAATTCTAAAATAAACCACAAATTAATGGCATTAATTATAAAGACTAAACGAAAGTCTCGCCAAAACAAATGTATTTAAATAGAAACTGAAACCAAAAAATGCTCAGACGTGATCTAATTATGCGTGCATTTGACCGCTACACGATTTTACTGATTTACACATGAGGATTGGCTTTTACGGAGGAGTGAAACACAGACAGAAAGGGGGCATAACGTATTTCTATTAACAGCACAGCCCTAAAATAATATCTTACAGCAAACACTTTGATGAAGACGTTCACACTCAAAGCCGCAGCACCACCCGCTGGTGAAGACGTCTAACAGCAGATGGCTTCTTGGACCGGTAATCTACTGCTTTTCCTGCAGTTCCCGGATGTGCGCTCTGTCGTATTTGAACCACAGAATTTTAGGAAGCAAATTTCTAAAGTGAAATAAAACTAACCGAAAGTTGCCTGACGAATATTATTGCTGGAATTATTCAACAAACAGAATATTTTGTAAATGAACTTTGTAAGGCGTTTACAAAGTAAGCCAAATTACTTTCAAAGTCAAATTGATTACCGAATTTTAACAATGAAAATTTTGTGAAATATTTGCGTTTGAAATATTCACAAAGTAAATATACAACCATAATAAAATGCAGCACATGAAAAAACGCAAGCCATGAAAATACAAGGCATGAAAATGCAAGCACTGTTTTTTCTCGATTTGTGGAATTCAACAAGCTTTTTATTTCAAATACTTTTTGTAAAGGGTTTTTATTTCATAGTGAACATAATAATCCACATAATTCAAAAAGTCATCATTGACTATCTCTCATATTGGCTCAACCCATCAACAGAGTTTCTCTCTTATGATAAAAATGAAAGATGTTTTGAAGAATGTTGGTAACCAAAATTTGCTGGTAGCCATTGACATCCATAACAGTGAAAAACCAACAGAAGACAAACTCATAAAGGTTTGGAACAACACAAGAGTGATTTCAGATTTTCTAGTTAATATCCCTTTCAGCAAAGTATACTGTTATGCTAGAGAACACATGAGAAGGTGATGTGAGGTTCAGAAGAACATGTATAACCTGCATTAGTAGATCCGATTCCTGCAGTGAGCACAGAACGTGGTGTAATCTTAGCCGCATACTTTAGAAACTGTGACTTCCCAGTGCCTGGATCGCCCACGAGCAACAGATGAGACTCTCCTAAACAGAGCGCATACTTTGAGTCAGAACTATTCACAAGAGAAATACACTTTTCAAGCACACCTCTGAGCTTCACGGTAAGTCGAAATGTCAGACTGCCCATTATGTGGAATGTGAACGCATACCTCTCACCTTGGTTCCAGATGCATCTATTCTCTGTACCCCACCTGCCAAAACCATAGCAACAGCCAGCTTGACGACATACATGCCAAACACCTGAGGGCACAGACTCATCAAGATCTCATTTCTGCCTTCAGAATGTCAAGAGAAAGAAAGACAGAAAGCAAGAATAAGAAAGACAGATTTTATTATTCATAAACCCATACTAAATCCCATGAGCTCTGTAACACTGTGATTGGCTGCTAGGGTGTTCTAGGCCATTACTAGTATGCAGTTTGCTCCCGCTTTTTCTAACACAAACGTGAAAATCATGCATTTGACTGTTTAGAAAAAAAAGAAAACACTTTTGCTCAAAAGGACACATGATTTGAGGAACAACACAGATGAGTTACATGCCAAAGTTTAATACTTGCAGTTAACTCTATGAGCAATAGTAGCCTAACAGTGATAGAAACAGTGTCAGAAAACACCTAATCAACTGAACTTCCTCCACAGGGATTAGAATTAGGTTTGGATAGCAATAAGAAAGAGAGAAATCTATTAAATGCTGAGAAGACATGGCTTCAAAAATGGCACATTGTTTATTTGTACTACTAGACTGGTTCTTCAGATTGAATACTTTAAAAAAGACACCAACCAGCAATGGGGTCATGTTTGTGACTGTCCCAGAAATCTTCAAGCTCCTTCTGAATGTCTTCCAGCACCAGTGCTGTGGTGGACTGCTCGTTGTTGACCTCGATGTAGTTTGCCTTCAGCACAACCTCCACATCACAGCGGCAATCCAGAAACATCGGCTTCCAGCGCTGACACACAACTCCATACACTGTGATGTCATCGCCTGCGAGAAACGCATGAGGGGGAAAAGACACATGATGAGGCCCTGAGGAATGCTGCTATTATCAGTAAAAAGAGAAAGAGATAAAACTTGCACATAATAATGATGCAAAAAATTCTTATATAATATAAATATATCCTTTTTATTTTATATAATGAAAATACATTTTAATATATTTAAAATAAATTGTACAACATTCTACAACAAATCTGATTATTAAGTGATACAGACATCAGTCCTGCACTGTCAAATTATTTAAGCCGGTAAAAATACGTATGAACTACAGGCCAGCATTTACCTGATTTGCAGCTGTCCACAAGATCGTCTTCCAGGATGATAAGCATAGATCGAGGGATACTGCCCACTGACAGTTTCTGTACCTGTTGGTGAAGGTGCACTGGTCAAGAAGTTTACATACTTCAAGATATAGAATTAAACACAATTGTGTAAATGCTTTTACTTTACATTTATATTTTATTTTACTTAAAGGGATAGTTAACCCAAAAAACTAAAACTCTTGGATTAATTTCTCGCTCATGTGTTGTCCCATAGCTGTAAGACCTTTGTTCATCTTTGGACCACAAATTAGGATATTTTTGATGAAATCTGAGAGCTTTCGGACCCTCCATAGACAGCAATGTAACTACCACATTCAAGGCCCAGAGAGGTAGTAAGGATATTATTGAAACAGTCCACGTGGCATCAGTGGTTCAACCTTAATTTTATAAAGCAATGAGAATAATTTTTGTGTGCAAAGAAAACAAAAGCGAAAGACTTTTATTATTTTAAACAATTTCTTCATGAGTCGTGGCACGTCAGAGGCTGACACGGAAGAGAAGAAATTGTTGAATAAAGTTGTTATTTGTGACCCTGGACCACAAAACCAAGATTTATGCATCATCTTAAAGCTGAATAAATAAGCCAATGTATGATGTGTCAGGATAGAACAATATTTGGTCGATACAACCATATTAATATCTGGAATCTAAGAAAAATTACCTTTAAAATTGTCCAAATTTAGTTCTTAGCAATGCATATTACTAATCAAATATGTACTTTTGATATATTTACAGTAGGACATTTACAAAATATATTCATGGAACATGATCTGTACTAATGATTTTTTACTATAAAAGATAAATAAATCAGTTTTAACCCATACAATGTATTTTTGGTTATTGCTACAAATATACCCCCGAGACTTAAGTTTTTTTGTGCTCCATTGTCACATTTTTGTTTTCTTTGCATACAAAATTATTTTTTTCGTAGCTTCATAAAATTACATTTGAAACACCGATGTCACGTTGACTGTTTTGACAATGTCTTGTAAGAACAAGCAACAGGTTGACTATCCGTAAATAAACACCATCTCACCTGCTCTTGGATTTTGATCTCCTGGTAGTCCTTGCAGGCGGCCGGTGGGGCGTCACTTCCAGACAGGCAGGTGAATTTAAAAGAATTACATCCTTCCTCATTGGGGCAGCTGCTGGGTGGAGTAAAGGTGTAAAACTGCTCAAAAGAGGCCTGCACGGAGAACACGTGCCTGCATTTATTGCACATGTAGTCTCTCTCGTACTCCAGCACTTTAGTCACACTGGTGCGGATGACCGTGCCAGTCACAGACAGGAAGTGGCCCACGTCTCTAGCTTTAGGAATGTGATCTCTGGTCAGCTCGGGACACATAGGTAAACCTAAAAACATGTAGCAAAAAAAAAAAAGCCATATTGCATTGGAAAAGCGTGTTGACTTTTTCAGGTTAACCACCAGGTGTCAGTGTTATTCCACCATAGCCTCTAGGACTCTTGATTGAGAAACCTTGTCTCCTGCTGCTAGATGGCGCTGCATGTTCACTCATTAAAAGTCCAAAAGCAGAGTTACAGTCTCTTGCACTTTCTTGCATAATGAATCAACTCAGAGCGTGTTCAATATTTGAATATGACCTGGCCCGGCATGGTTGCATCATAGAAAAACATAAAAGAAAGAAGAATGAAAAACGTCAAAGTTACTTAAGCAATAATTCTGCATTCACCGATTTCTCCCCTCTAACCACAGACACAGACTGCAGTGGCTACAGAGAAAATGGGTTTCAGTAAAGTGTGTTTATTCGGATGAGTCACGTCTGCAGGGCTACAGATGAAGAGCGTGTAATTACAGGTGACGGCAATCATCTCCTGCAGGACGTGAAAGAAGGCACTTGGCTTCACCACAATGCAATTCGATCCATCCCACATACCTCAGGGATCAAACACAAGCCTACACGACATCTTCAAACAATCTTCACACTCTTGCCGTCTATGTCAGTCTGCTGTTTTTAGATAAGCAGATTAGGGCTGGACGAAATGCTGTATATTTATAATATATTCATAATCAGGATTTTGATTTAAAAGCACCTTTGTAAAAACAGCACTGATTTGAAAGGATTTTGACCATTGTGTTTCCCAAACATATTGTTTCATTAGATGAGAACATGTTTTTTAAAAGCACAAAACAAAATCCCTGAGGAACTATTTCCATGGCTAGAATCAGCTTTTTTTTTTTAAATGGCTCAGCATCTCTGATTTAACTTTCTGCAGCATTAACTATATGAGTTAAAGTGAATACTTCCAATTCATTTGTTAATCTTATAGTTAATATTAACTCTAAAATGTACTAATGCATTATTAAAAGAACTGTTACTACCATTTAAGGGGCTTGAGCTGGCATGAACAGTGAATATTTGTATTTTCCTTTTAACTAAAGTTAACTTAGATTAAAAAAAAAAAATGTTGCTCATTGCTGAGTAATATTAGTTAATTCATTAAATAAAAAATAAGTGGGTCATTATTGTAAAGTATTACCTTAATATTTTACATACATAAAAAAAAAACTTAAGTAAATACTTTAATATTGTTACAGAAAATAATCATTTAAAATAAATAAATGTTATTATGATTATTAATTAAATACAGAAAATATGTATTATGGTATTAAACATATTAAGCAGAACAAGTTTTTAACATTGCCATTATAGGAATAAGTTAGATTTTAAATGTTTATGTTTTTTTTTTTTTTTTAATGCTAATATATATATATATATATATATATATATATAAATTAAGATTAAATATGAATTCTGTGTTCAAAACAGTGAGGAAAACATGCCTCTAGATTTTAACAGTATTTAACATCATACATTTAATATTTCTAATCTACTTGCCAACAATGATTATTCAGCTATAAATACTGACATATAGAATATTATTCAAATGTTGAAAGATTGAGCAACATTTTAGCTATCTCACCCAGTCTGACCTTAACTGAGCATCTTTCTTTATAATACAGGTATGTCACACCTCTTCAGAAAGACACCACCTGGATGCTCAATATCACTCACTGATGACCTGCACAAAAGCAAAGAAACCAGACACCTGACATATTTGTACATCGTGATATGACGGTCTGTGAGCTTTTTATGGCTGTGTGTCCTATTTTCAGACCCCTTTCATATTCACAGCACGCTGGATCTATGAGTGGAGTCTGCACTCGGGCTATTTATAACTCTCCTTTGTCCACAAACGGGATAAAACATCCAGGGAACAGGAAAGGTCAGTCAGCTGATTATTGCTAACACATTCCCTACAGCAGTCAGAGTCTTGGCTACATCCACCTAGAGATGGGTAACATTTACATGGGCTCATTTACATGAGTGATGCTCCTCACTAATAGAAAAGTCCACAACCCAATGCCAGGGTGTTGCAAGGTAATTTTGCTGAAGTGTTTTGAACAGTTTTTTGCTCATAAGTACACGCATTGTAATCTGTCTGGGAATATGAATTATTATTAAATGAGATTAATTAATTATTTATGTGCTATATTTTTGTATTGTTTATAGCTTTTTAATTATTTATTAATAATTTTCAACTATTTAATAATTATGTGTGTGTGTGTGTGTGACTATAAATATATATAAAACATTCTCTTAAATTCTAACTGAAGTTTTACATTTTATATTGTTAGTATTTTTGTTATGTGCTGTTGTCATTTTTATTATTGCTGTTATTATTTTAGTATTTAAATTTAATGTTTAGTTTTAGTTCAGTTTTGATTTATTTCCATTTAGTAATTTTCATGTAATTTATTTCAGCTAGTTGCCAAAGGCACAATGCTAATTTTTATTAGTTTTATGAATTCTTTTCCTCTTTATAATTTCAGGTTCATTTCAATGTACTGTTCAAAGGTGATTTATTTTTAGTTAAGGATAATTACCCTGTCACCAAGCAAAAGATTGTAAATTATTAGTCTGACCACTTTAAAATATTTCTTCAAGTCAAACAATCAGAATAATCATTCATTCATTCACACCACATAGTTCTGCATATTTTCTTCCTTAAAAAACTGATCTTTACTTCCCACAGAAAATATAACCTCATACGACTCGAAGCAACATTAGGGAGAGTAAATACTGAGAGATTTTTCATGAAATAACTCTTTAAAGCCTCATTCCCCTGACAGCCCATTTGTCTGACTGACCTCTCAGAGACTTCCTCCCTCTCTCTCTCCTCAGATTCGGATCAATACCCTTCCTGCAGAGCCCCCCGCTCCTCTTGTTGTTACATCATGCAGTGTTTGCACTCACACCTGACCAGCTACTCAAAGCTTCATCTGATCTCTCTCCAGCTCCCTCTCACAGCGAGCCAACATCCCCACGCGTAACAAGACTGTTGTTACAGAGAAAAACACATCAGCATATCCTGCAGGTAATATGACACTAGATCAGAGGAAGCGACCATGCTAACAGATAACGGTTCATGGCAGGACAAACGAGCTGTCTGCCACGGAGTGCTGGGGTCTAATTGCCTGTAGAAGGAAACAGCCTCTGTGTTGCATTGACAAACTAATAGGCTGCTAGCCTTCAAGAGCAAATGAAACAGGCAGTCGGAGGCACTCTGCGGCTTTACAGCAGCACAGATCTACCAGTTAGAAAAAAAGAGCAGTCAGCCAATCACAAGCCACTTGTAATCACAGGGAGGTACATGTCATACTAAAAATAGAGGAATTGTTTACTGTTCTGCACAAAAAGGCCCAATAGTTTTTTTTATTTGCAATATTTATAGCACATACTCAATAGTCTAGACATCCTGGAGTATAAACAGAGCATTACTCTAGTCTCAGTACCACACAGACAAGTCTGTAACACTTGTAATCATTTTCACTAATAGGTTAAATGCAAAAACTATATAATGCTTACCTGATCTGAATGATCTGTTTTTTTATGGGTTTATTGTACAAATGAGATTAGTTTAAATTAGAAAGTAGAGATTAAAAATTATAAAGTTAATATATTTTTATAGATATTTATTTATTAAAAATGTCAAATATGATTATTATTTAAAATAAATATTATACATGATATATTATATTATTATATATTATATTTTT
>JAUMHP010000254.1:310450-324295 GCA_032361065.1 Enteromius trimaculatus | reverse complement strand
ATATATAAAATCTATAAAAACATGCAGACTAATGAACCGTCTCCTCAAATTAATGGGGTCTCCTGCAGTGTGGAACCGCTGGACGCCTCTTCCAATCACATACTAGAGACTAATCACTTCATTAGTATTCATAACCATTTCTCTGTGTAACTGGCAGGCTACTTCTAAAGAGTTTTCCTCCATTTTTCAGCTGGAGCATTACAAACAAAATGAGTTCAAGACAGAGGTCAGTCAAACAACGTAAGGTCCCGAGTTAAGGAATTTAATGTGATGTAGATGTCCACACAAATGGCAAGAACACTCATTGGACGCATCTACCTAGCACAAGAACAGCTAATCTCAGTGATATCTTGGGTTGGGAATGGAGAACTTCTCTTGGAATGGGTTCCATTTTTTAAGAAATTACTTATATGAGCAAGTTTAATTTAGTGAATGAAAACACAACACAACCAGTGTAGCTCAGTACCCAAACGGTTGACTCTTTTGAGTTGGTTAATTTTAGTGAATCAAAACTACACAGCCAGAACAATGCCATCCGATTTCTTAATTACTGACTCAGATTAGTGGGTTCTTTCTTTACAATCTTAAAAAAAATTTCTGTGGTAGAGTGTATGGTTCCATGAAGAACCTTGTATATCCAAAGAACCTTTCCATTGCAAAAAAACGTTATGCCTCTTCAAACTCAGCATCTGATTCTTGAAAGAATGACTCATATGAGTAATTTTAGTGAATCATAACTAAACAGTATTACTTGAGTATGTTATTAAGTATGTTATTTTTAATGATTCAGATTCATACGTGATCAGTTCAATCCAATTGCTGAGCAAATCTCTCAATTCTGAAGTTCTGCTATAAGAGTAGTATACTAGCAAACAGTTCTTAAATTTAGTAAATGCCTCCTATAAGCCAGTTCATTTTGGCAAATTAGAGCTTCATGACTCATGATTCAAATTCAACTGATTCTTATGAATCAATTCTTTTTGGTTAAATTCCCCAAATCATGGCAGTTCTTTTTTGTCACCAAAACATTAGAGTGCAATCAGTGTAGTCTGATTCCCATGCAAATAAACTTTATGTATAGGATCACTTCCGACATCATCAATGACCAAATAGCTTACTAATTATTAAACAGTATCTTTTATTGAAACCCATTTGGCTTGCATAATAATGTTAGTTTGCAATATTCTTAAGGCTCATGAGATACAAAACAGTTGTTCATATAACAACTAATTGTTATTAGACTGCATTCTTTTAAACTATGCATTTAGCCTATTATCTGAATCATCATGTGACAACTGCATTGCTTTCTTTTAAATGTATCTTCCTCAACAGTGAAAAAAAACAGTAGTGGAACCCTTAAGGAAATAGAAACGGTAACACGTAGCAGAACTGAGATAGTAAGAATCTTTGCAATTCCTTTACCATTGACAACAAAATGCTATTTAACAGACTTAAACTTGACGCCCGGCTAAAAATAGCTCTTATTCTAGCCTCAATTCATCAGCGCTCAGAGCCTATCAGTTAAAAATGTGTGAGGAGGCTTCACTGGAGAAAGCTGAATGAGCTTCTTATCACTGATTGTGCGTTTACCTTGAAGGCTTAGCTGATTCAGAAACACGATAGCACTGGGACGCTGATTGCCTGCTGGAAGCAGATTCGAGTGAATGGGAAGAAGTCATCTCGGAGGCCAAATGAAATAATAGCGAGAGGGAGAGCTTTATCTACACAAAGCAGAGCCGAGTTTGCTAAGATTTTTTGCTTCTATTCACACAGGTGTGACCTTTGCTCAGCTTGCCACAGGAGAAAGTAAAGGCAGTCGAGGTCTAGGTCAAACATGAACTCAGCTGACCCACAGTATGTATGATAGAGTTCTACTACAGCAGCAGTGACTGCCCTAGGCCAAAAACTCACACGCAATAATAAGTTTGGGATATGAACTCTGCAGGAAATCGTGGGCTGAATTCCAATTTTGCATACTTCTACTGTATGCACTAAAAGATTTTCTGTTAGTCATGGGAAAGTGAATATGTTTGGTATTGTATTAAAGCACTAAAAAATAATGTCAAGTCATAGAAATGTTAAAGGAAGCCGCACAGGAAAACAAAAATATTTATCACACAAATCAAGCCTGGCTTCCGCGACTTTAAAGCTCATAGGAGCTTAGTCTGGCCAAGCTACCTTACTACAGTACCTGCCTTCTGGGAGGCGGGCTTAACCTGTGTCCATCAGATACCTCTGTATACTAGTGGACGAATCTACAACCAATCAGACCACTCATTCCGATGACGTATGCGTAGTGACTGAACCTGAAGCCACTGTAACCAGTTGTAGCTAGCTTCATTAAAGCAGTAGGAAAATGTCTAAGCTTAAATTACATTTTAAAATATATTCAAATAGAAGATAGTCAATTGAAATTTGATATTATTTATCCTGTTATTAATTCCTTTTGTTTCATATTTTGTAAGAGTTCGCATTATGTAAATAAGCATTACGTAACTTCTGGTGTAATACGTGCTTGGCGTAAGTGACGTGTTATTGGTTAAGCATACAGAGCTGAATGTGTGTTTTCCACCTGTGCAGCATCGCTAGTTACTGACGAAGCACGTTTACTCCATGACTTTATATTAGTACACACTGGATGTTTATATTACACTGATTGGACAGAGAGAGAGATGGTATCGTTTAATGTGCAATGCACTGTTTTATTGGAACAAAATGTAAACATTTATGTTAGATATTTTGTTATTTATTTCTGTTTATTGCTTATTGTAGAAACGACCTCCAACGCATATCGTTGTGTATACGGAGAAACCCTCCATGTAAAATAAATGGTGGAAAGATATTTGATGACTCCGACTTCCTGATCAGAGTGCTGAAGTGGTTAACACCTTCAAAGAACCGGCATTAGTGGGGAAGTCCCCAACAAGTACCATTTTTAAAGTATTTTAAATAAACACAGTAAATGCAACCTTGGTGATTTTCTTAAAAAAAATAAAAAATAAAATAAAAAAAATAAAAAAAAAATCGCACCAATCCCAAACTGACTACTACTGTATGTGGCTATTGATAAAAAGACAGAGAAAAACAGGCAGCGAAAAATAGAATGACAGAACAAGAGAGACAGATGGAGGTGGTTGATGATCTGAAAGTGTGAGGTCTCAAAGTCAATTTTTAGCGCCTTCTGATGTGAAAGGACAAGACATATTGGGTCCCTTATTCCTAACTGGAAATCTTCTACCACCGCCAACACTTTCTACAAGCACAGGGGAAGAGAAGTCTGCATTTAAAAAGAAAGACAGGGAATCTGTCAGACAGCTCATATGAATGAAATGTGAAGTCTGTGGTGCACTGGGCCTTACCAATCAGTCGAGGGTTTGTCTGAGGTGAGAGACACACAGGTTTGTTTTTTATTTTCACTGTATAGAACTCGAAACAAAAAATTAAAACATCATTTTATCTGAAGTTTTTCTCCACCCTCCACCGCAGTAACTGTTTATCCCGACGAGGGTGATGACAGAAGGGCCTGGGCAGAGAAGACAGCAGGGCCCCAGTAGCACAGGACTTTAGGGAGCATAGCCTCCCTTTCCTGTCAGCACTGACCTGCTACAATAATGCATACACAGCGACTTTATCCCCCAGGCCTTTCCCAGCACAGAAATAAAACCCACAGTGTCTATGGCTCTGGCAAAAAAAAAATATATATATATATATATATATTCTTTTTTATATTATCTTGCTGCCCATTCTAATGCATTTCTCTGAGTGCTGTGAATACCTATTTGATTAAAAAGTGAGCCCTGTATCTGTGTATGTGCATGCACTGTGTGCACGCATTTGACAAACAATGAATTTAACAAGCGACCATGGAGAATGCAAATGATTTTATCTGCAGCCATAAAAAAGCCAAATGACTGAAAAACAAGAAAGCAGAGTTCTGTAGAGATTGGATTTAGTGTTATGCATACCAAAATCATAATATAATAATAGTTATTTGGAAATGTAATTACAATCCAGTCTAACAATCGAAACAGATTTTGATTTTAAAATTTATGCTCTGCAGTGAATGGGTGCCGTGAGAATGAGAGTCCAAACAGCTAATGAAAACATGACAAGAAGATCATCCCCTGTCCTTTTACATTAAAATCCACCAACATTTTTGTTTAGAACCAAGTTTGATCTGTGCATATTTCTCTCTTAATTCAGATAAGCCCACTTTTTATTAAAGAAAACAATATTATGGATAGAAGACTCATGTTTCAGTTGGAAGCAATGGTTTAAAGTTAAAAACTTTAAATTTTTAAAGACAGATTTTTTGTTTTACAAGAGGTTGAATTATGGGCTGGAGACCTGTGGGTTAATTTGTCCTGATTGGACTCTTTTTTTGGACGGCACCCATTCACTACAGAGGATCCAATAGTGAGCAAGTGACGCAATATTATATTTTTACAAATCTGTTATGATGGAGATTTAAACGTATATAGATCTTGTATGACCAGGGAGGTGATTAAATTTCCAGCACTCGGTTTAATTATTTCTTTACGTGTTAAAATAGTTTTCAAACTAACACATGAGTGTTAAAATACAAAGCAGATCACTGAGGACTCTTCATGCTCAGAAGGGTATAAATTACCATGAGGCTCAAAGGCACGACCGGAGGAGATACACTTCAGAATCAAAAACACCCATTTTATATTCTTTGAAGTGGATCACAGCTGCCATTTGTTTGACCACATGAAACAACCATCCGCTGGCATGAAAACACAAGCATTTTAATATAGAAGGTTGCTCAGTGATGTAAATGCAGGTTAAAGATCCATGCTTTCAGTGGATTATCTCCAATGATTATACGGCCTGGCGTGAATGGAAGTGTGTGGAGGAGAGAATTGTCTGATCACACATGAGTGAACATTTCTTTAATGCTCTCTGTGTTTTCTGACCTGCGCTGTGACCCCACGATGGATCAGAGTTCTCATCATGGAGTGTGAAACGCATTTCCAAACTGTACATCCTTGTAATTTACTATGTCTAACAGTCACAAATCATCTACTTATTTTAATGGCACAACAGATGCTTTATATAAAATTGTAAACATATCTAACAAAACATCTGTCATGTCACTAGAACGAGAAATTATCTGTATCAATTTAAAAATAGTTTTAAAAACGAGCATGGTTTCAATAAAATTAATAAATATACGACAAATAAAAAAAAAAAATTGTGGTATTGATATGCACAAATGAACTTTGATGTACATATGACACGTTTGACATGTTTATCATGCATATAAAACACGGTTTTCGTGTGCATATGATTTTAAATTTATTTTCATGCATATGATACATGGTTTTAGCGCACGTGATACATCTACGTCAATTTTTTTTAAGTTTTGGTTTTTATTTGAAGAACTATTTATCCACATTTTTATTAGATCTGGTAGTAGAAAACATTAATTGGTTATGATAAGTCATGGCATTCTACAGTCATATATTTAATACAATGGCAAGGTAACATAACTGAAAAACTATAAACAGAATAGAATTAAATAAATGTAAATACATACTATGAATATTATAACAACAAAATATAATATAATATCAAATAAATTCTACAAAGTAATAAAACAGAATTTACTGTACACAAACACACACATAAATACACAGACAAAATGCATTACAAAAAAGCCATCCTACATGATTATGAGTGTCAAATAGCCCCTGAATTTATGGCAATCACATTTTTGCCAATATAACAGTTTTCAATAAATTTTGTCAAAAGGGTGCACGCTTAACTTAATGAAGTCAGACCAGCAATAGCATAAATCCAAAAACTGTTCTGTGAAGGTTAATATGACTTGTTACATTTGCTGAATTATAGTTTGGTCTTGACAGTTGGCTCTTTTACCCCACTTCCTCCTCAAATTGGATACACAGTAACAAGCTACTAGAAGAAAACCACTGTACATCCAAAAGGTGAAACATTCAGGAAATGTGATTCTGAGTACAGAACAAAAAAAAACAAACAAACAAAAACAAAAAATAAGGTATCTTCTCATGCAGAACAAACCTATTGCTCTGCCGTTCCATGTACAAATTCTCTCATTAAGAAGTGAAAGTCTACATTTGCAGTGGAGGTAGTAATTATGTATGCTGCATGCTGATTAACTTAAGAAAATATACATTCAAAAAAAAAGATGATTTTCTACCTGGGTGGCAAAAGGAATTAACATAGTAATAAAGTTACAATTTCCCAACAAGGCTGCTTAGTGTTTTATAAGCTACTGTAAGCATGCAGTGCTATTTCTCTGTGCTATCAGAGTAAGCAAGCTGTTCCCGAAAGGAAATATTGTTATAGTCCTCACATTCACTATTGCACCTAAGCCCCTGTGCCCTGGGCTTCCACCATCTGCCATGCGGCAGGCGGCCTGCGCCTCCCTAGATAACGCAAGAATCATATTAACCCCTGGATTATGACACACGCACATCCACTTCTGATGGCGTGATTCAAACACAGAGGTTACAACTGACTTCACATGCCAGGCCACATGGAACAAAAGCACCTGCTGCTATCATGCGCTAACTTAGTCATTTTGAAGGAACTGATGTTAAAAACTATTTATTACGAAAGGCTCAATTCATAACAACAACTTGCTCACAATAATAAAAAAAAAAAAATCAACAATCTTACATAGAATAGAGGCTTTGGCTGAAAATATAATATTTGGTTTGTCTATAATGCTGATGTTCAAAAGCAGGACCTGCAATTACATCAATAAACAATTCAACGCTAAATTTCTAATGAATCATTCTGGCCACTTTGTGAAACAGTTCATTCCATTCATTATAAAAGAATCAATTCGTAAGAACAATGGGCTCACAATAAACCTTACACAGAACTGAAGCTTTGGATGAAGGTATTGAGTTCTCTATAATGTAATGTTTATGAGGAACAGTATCTTTTAAGACAACATTACAGGAAAGAAATTAAAATATGGTGGAGAATGAGCCATTTATGCACCCCTGTGGCAACTCAGTCATACTTTAGATTTTATAACGTGGCCTTCAATCTTGCATAAGCTTTAGTGTGAATATAATGTAATTATGTTACATAACATACAAGAATACTTCTCAGTAATGGTTTGACGCAATATATATCCAAGGGATAAAGCCAAGCTTGAACTACTTTTGTCTGAACTGGCGGATCATAGCTGTGTTATGTATTTCTTATAAAATGTATTGATTTTCAACTGCTGCATTATTCTCTAATAATACAGATTGTTCTGTATAGCAGCTTGATTAAAAATCCTCACTTATTGCAAAATGTTTTCAAGAAAATGATACCGGTTTGATCGTTGTACGGAGTAGATAATACACATTATATTTTTGTAAGTGCGGAGTATTAAAATGTAATATTTATACAGTTAGGCGAGTTTGTAAACTCCTGAGTTTATAAACTCATGAGTTTATAAACCCCTTGCATACTCTTAAAAATAAACCAAGTTATTTGGTTTTGTGCAATAGCTTAAATCAGGGCAGTGCAAAATGACAAGCAAAATGCAATTTTATGTCTTATCTTGCAGATTCACTTAACTGGATATGGGCCATTAATATCTAATTAATAGAATAACAAAACAAACGCCCTCCAATTTTTGTTAACATCATAAAAAGACTTCAGTCTTCTATAGCATACAGATGCAAACAGACTAAACAAGCAGTATAAGAAAGACAGTGAAGACTGACAGAGATGGCTCGGTAAAGTTGATAATAAGATATAAAAAGCTCAGAAGGCCAGCTACTGAAAGAGCATTTGTGTAAGAAGCATCAAATGTTTTTGCGCAAACAATCGGTTGCAGGTAATTGAATTGTGATGTGATGCTTCTAAAGTTTATTGAGACCCATCAGGAGGCTGTGAGATCCAGACTAAGCCCATCTGGAGACTGGTTGTGAATGCTAAGGTAAACCATAAATAGAGTGAAAAAGGGAGACTGGTTTCAGCTTTATGATTCTATCGAATTATGTTGAGCACCACAAGAGGAAGTGGCTGACAAAGTCCTGATGCACTAACAATGCACTTAACTGTGAAATGCAGAAAATTTTGAAAACATAAAAATGATTAAAATGTTTTTCTTTTTGGGGTTGTATTACAGCTTTACTCAAACCAGCCGCATTAAAACCTCAGCAAGTCACTTGCTGTTATGCCTGCTGCATATCACACAGAGATGCTAAAATGCTTAAACATCAAAACTTTGTAAAGTTTGCACTATTATACTATTGGACATATTAGAATAACTTTGCTATGTTTTGTACAAACCAATAAAGTAATTGTTGAAAATGGTCATTTTACTTTCTTTCTTACTTTATAAAACTAATATAGATTTTCATTTTGAGCAAACTATTATTATTTCAATTGCCTTGTGCATTTTACACAAAAATGCGAAAATGCCAACGGTAATCTATGGTGCCAACACATGCATTTCGTCACCCCCTCTCTCTCCAAACGGGACGAGTAAAAGTCAGTTCCATAGCCCAATAGTGACAAGCCCAACCAAGTCAATAACACCTCTTTTTGATGTCCCCATCTGAGAAGTTGGAGAGAAAGTAAATAAAATTATCTATCCAATAGTACAAGATGAAATTAAATACAATTAATTATTTTATTATGAAATTAAATACAATTAATTATTTTATTATTGTTTTCTATACTCATTATTTGTCTTACTTTTACAAATATACTTTGAAAGTCAAGTAGACCACACCTGTTATGGCAACACAGTCTCACTCCAACTCGTCACATTTTGACTCTTGGTCAAGACCATTTTGAGTCGCTTTTTGGAGCTCAGTGTACCCCTTTTTAGTCACTTTTCGACTTGAAGAGTCCTCCGTTGTTTTAAAAAGGAAACCCTTAGAGTCAATATGCTGGTGCGATAATTTTAATTTTTATCGTCTAATGAAAAGATATATTGGGTAAAAACAATGGCATTATTGCATACATGTAGGGGTGTGATTTTTCAATGTAAACAGTATTTCAATTATATTATTTACACATTTATGAGCACGTAACCCAATCCCTGCCCCTAAACCTACAATCTGCCAATAAAACACAAGATATAGCAGGCAGATACAACTACGGTCATAATTTATTTGAAAAATTGTAATATTCCAAACGATTGATTTGTGAGAGGAATAGATTCGGTCTAACGCTATTTCAAAAAATGCTGCTACAAGAATCCTTACTGTACGTCAACATTGGTTGTGAAATGCCATTGGCTCTTGTGTGTCTCGTGATCGATTGCGTCACACTGTTGTGAAATACTATTGGCTCTTGTATATCTTGTATATCTTACATTTTCTGAATGAGATGACAGCGTGTTAACGGAGCGGGGTCATTTTTAGTGATTAAACTTATGTGTTTTACTCTCTTCTTCGCATAAAGACTTCATATGGCTTCAGAAGACTTGGAATGTGACACAACTTGTTTGTTGTAAACCATTACATTAAGCCAAACACCTGAAAAAAAACAAAAAAAAACAATGGAGGACCCTTCACGTCGAAAAGTGACTAAAAAGGGTACCCCTTGAGCTTCAAAAAGTGATGCAAAAGGGTCTTGACCAAGTAAATTAAATAAAATGAAGAAAAGGTCATACAAGTTTGTAATAACATGAAGGAAAGTACTGTAAATACTTCAACCAAAAATCGGATGACACTCACGGATGGCTAAATATCCAGTACAGAGCACAAAGAATTCAAATGTGATGCAAATATCATAAATTCTAAAATCCTCTGTGCACTTTTTTTGATGACACATCAACTCCTCATGCCTCGCGTATCCTTTAAAAGCAATGACCCAGGTGTCCATGTTTAATGACAGTCTGACAGGTACATCAATATTCAGCCAAAGCATTGCAATCCCATTTATGAGGCGCAGCCTGAGCTCCCTAAGGATGCATGAACTTCAGTCAGCGTCACTTTGCATGTGCAGGAACGGCAGTTATAAACCAGCAGATCTTTAGAGGTTGTGACTGAACTAAATAATTATATGGTAATTTATGGTGCAAGGAATATGAAGTCGCACACATGAATGGTAAGACTCAGGTTCAATAAAACATGCATTTTGTTGCTCGCTTTGTATTCCTGATCCAGTTTCTTTACTTACGGCTAGACAACAAACACAGATCAAGGACTGCCAAAACCTTGCTTCTACAAGTACATTACAAGACACAATAGAATTGAAAACCTTCCACAGAATAGAGGCTGTGGGTATATGAAGATATTATATTTAATTTCTCTGTAATAATAACCTTCCAAACAGGCAATTAAAGTGGCTATATCAATAAGACATATGCTAATAAATCATTCTGAACATTCTGTTTAAACTGTTCATTACGAAAGAGCCAATACATAAGAACAACTGGCTCACAATAAATATTAACAACCTTAATAGAGGCTTTGGGTGAAGATGCTATATTTGCTTTTTCCATAATACTAATCTTCAAAAGCACATACTTATAGAGGTCCTGTAGTTACATCCATAACCAATTCAAGACATATTTGCTAAGGAATCATTCTGAACATTTTTGTGAACCAATCAATTCACAAGAACAACTGGCTCACAATAAAAAATAAACAGAGGCTTCGGCTGAAAATATTATATTTAGTTTGTCTATAATGGTAATCTTCAAAAGCAGATACTTATAGAGTTCCTGTAGTTACATCAATAAACAATTCAACACAACATTTGTAATGAATCATTCTGGCCACTGACCAGTTCGATCAATTCATTATGAAAGAACTGGCTCACAAAAAAAATCTTACACCGAATAGAGGCTTTGGATGACGATATTTTTTTTTGATTTCTCTATAATACTAATCTTCAAAAGAGACGCTTATAGAGGTCCAGTCCAGTAATCATATCAGTAAACGATTCAAGACAAATTTTCTAATAAATCATGCTGACAATTTTTCTTTACAAGAGAATCAACTCATAACTCTTTTCCTTTTATGTATAACGCGATGTTGAGAGTATGTGAAGAAGGTATGCTTTATTTGTTTTATGATACTAACCTTCAAAGCAGGCACTTTTCCAGTAATTATATTAACAAAACAATAAGACAGATTCGCTTCGATTTGAGAACTAATTTGACCAATTCAGCCAAAATAACCAACTCAGAAAAGCAATTGGCACAAAATAAAAACTGATGGCATTCCATAAAATAGAGGATTTGTGTATGTGTATGAATTTTCTCTATAATAATATTCTTCAAATCAGACACTATAGACATTCAATACCAACACACAAATCACACCATTCTATAAACAGTTGATCAATTAGTTACAAAAGAACCTCACTAGCTGAACATCACTTTGGCTGTTAAACAAGTTTAGCACTACACACCCATTAATTTGCTCATATATATATATATTTATTTGTTTTTTTATTATTATATTCACCATAAAAATGTCAAGGTCTGCAACTCCAGGACTGTGGGAACCCTCAGCTCTAATACCTGAAAATTAATAGCTGAAGCAGGCTTTGGAAACATGCCATATCTCCCATATCTCAGTCAGGCTAAGAGGATCACACTAAACAGAAGGTGTTGATAATTTTCACAGATCAAACCACAAATATAACATACACAATTTTATGCAAGTGAATATCCAGCCTGAGGTTACAGCATTTTCAGTGTAGATTTTTCAGGAAGACAAAACATTTTATAAAATAACTAAAAATAAAAATAGATGGTATTAAGCACACGCACATTGGATTTAAGCAAGCAACCCATACTGGGTTCATAGATAAAATTCAGCTAATGTGTTTGTGTGAGAATACAAATTTGCCTAGCAGGCTTTGTAGATCATGTTGTTATGATCCTTGCAGACAGGACCAGCACATCTCACACAAGACGGCTTTTGGGCAGATTTTGCACTGCTTTCTTTTGAAAGAAAATGCACCAGTCTAAAATTTGGACACACCCACTCATTCATTATTATTATTGCTTTCAATTCTCATTGTGGGAATTCTGTAGTGTCCAAACACATACACACACACACACACACATATACACTATATATATATACTGTATATTAAGAAAAACCAGAATACCTTTTCAGGTCACTCTCAATCTCATGAGATGCACAGAGAGACACTTTTTAAATTTAGTATAGTAGAATAATAATAGTACACAAGCTTGCTGCGCACTTGTTGGCTGCTTTTTTGCATGGTCTGGTCCGGTCCATACGAAGAATATATATGTGTGTGTGCGTATGTATTTATGTATGTATGTATGTATGTATGTATTCATGTCATGTCACGTCATGTCTTTTAGATATTACACAGTCAGATGTTAATGGCACTGCACTGTACTGTATCAAGGAGGTCTAGCCAGTACAAACAATCTTTTAGGTTTTTGATATGAAATAATAATAAAAAAATATTTCTAAACCTAATCAAGTATTATTTTAGTCTAACTGAAATAATATTACAGTTTGTATTTTTTTAAATCCCCTTTTGTGTTTAAATTTTCAGTTTTTATTTTAATTAAAGTTAGAATTTCAGCAAATTCATTTAGAGCTTCTTATTTATTTTAATAATTATACATATATATATATATATATATATAATTTATTTTGTTGAGACTTACACATGGCATATAACGAAAATAAATGTTTTTATTACTAAACATTTACCACCTCATCTGGTAATTTTGACCCCATTATGCATTCTGGGGTTGATCCGGAGAGCAGGCCAGCCTGTTGTCATTTGGATAGGGGTCTCCAGAGGCACTTCCAATGCGCATCGCTTAAACACCACACATGGCATTACGCATCCCCAAAAGGCGCACAAAATTACCTTGGTCAGCTGTGCAATCTTCTTGCTCATCTTCAGATGGAGGTCCTGCGTGTATTCGAGGGTTAACCCAGACGGGAAGGACGTGCTGGTGGACGTTGAAGTGGAGGTGCTGTTATATTTCCCCGTCGAAGCGCTGCCAGCTGGGTTGTAGTAATGCTGCCAGCCCGCTCCAGTCGCCATCTTCACGATATTATATTACTATGGCTGTAATATACAGGCTATAATGGCAAATGGTAAAGGCAGATGATCCCTCGATCCCGTTAAAGCAAAAACTAGAGTGATAATGAAGGCGTTAATCCACAAGAGTCATTATTTCATCCGGATTAAAATCATCTGCTCGTATTGTAGCCTGCTAGAAATAAGCGAAAGCGCTGACATGAGCAGCAGTTCAACCGCACATTTCGCTGCTTTCCCTGCTTCTTGTGAACTGACAGTAAATTTATAGAGGGAATACATCAAATGTTTTGGATTCCCGGCAGGTGCGTCGCGTTTAAAAGTCCGACGGCACGTCTAACACGTTTGTAAGAAGCGAGAGCCGGTGCAGGTGCGATCCAGGTT
Organism: Enteromius trimaculatus; assembly: GCA_032361065.1. NCBI lineage: Eukaryota > Metazoa > Chordata > Actinopteri > Cypriniformes > Cyprinidae > Enteromius > Enteromius trimaculatus. The sequence continues at coordinate 310,894 of JAUMHP010000254.1, read as the reverse complement.
CGAGGCATTTCTGTCGGATCCCGTGCGTGCGTCTGTGCGAGCGGTGTTGCTGCACTGAGTCTGTTACCATGGATCATCTCAACAGTTTACATTATGCCAGTGACGTCAGTTCCGTCGGTCACGGTTGCTTTCATCTCCGCCTCCCGTCTCTCCTCCATTCTGCTCTTTTCTTTTGGATGTGATGTAATGCGAAAGTCTTTGAAAAAGTGATTTTGGAAATGTCCCAGTAGGTGGGTGGACGGGACCTAAAAATAAGATTTTATTCTATTTTTTGTTACTGATTGTGTTCGTGTCTGAAAATATTTTAGCCTACTTCAAGCGTGTAGCTAAACGGTTTGTCTGAAGGGGGGATCATTAATAAAAATCTTGAAATTATTATATTTTAGATCATATATTATATAATATTACTATTTAATGTAAAACGCAAGGGCTAGTTGTCACGCT
>JAUMHP010000254.1:284988-297217 GCA_032361065.1 Enteromius trimaculatus | reverse complement strand
ATATATATGGGTAGTTGAAATAAAAATTCTACTATGTCCTATGCAGTGACATAGCAAAAATGTATAGAAAAACGTATACAGATTAAAAAAAAAAAAAAAAAAAAAAAAAATATATATATATATATATATATGTATATATATATTTTCTTTGAGTTACAAATTGCATGAAAGAGGTTTATCTTTAAGGTTTCATATGTATGTCTCAGATATGTGTCTATATGAGTAGATGATGTATCAATGACACATCAACTACTCATATAGACACACACATACACCCACACACAATACATTTACATATTTATGTATATATGCAATTTGTTCCTTAGAAAACATATCACTTTTTTGAGTAGGAAAAAAAAATGTTACATAAAATGTATAACTGAAATGCCACACAATACATTTTCCACTGAGTGATTCAATTTCTGAGTCAAACATATCGAAGATTTCCCTGCGTGTTTGACAAGATAATGTTGCCTTTTTGCATCCTTTCTGCAATCATATGGTCTGGAGCTTACGTGGAGAAAAGAAACACATGCATTCATTTCAAACATAGGTATACAGAACTGACGGGGGAAAAATCTAAATAACAAAGTAGCAACATAGATGGCACCAGTTTATGATGACAGCTGACACCTTTCAAGCGTATGAGTTTGTGCATTAAAATGCAGCTGGTATTTATATATATATATATATATATATATATATACATAACTATTATCACTGACTTGTGGCAATATGACCTTTTATTTTAACAGCATCCAGATATTAAACAATACAATTAAGATAAAAAAGTGCAAGCATATGGTACAAAAATGAAATAATTAATGAACAAATGTTTTTGTTGTTGTTTTTTTTTTACTTCACTAACAACCTGGATAATAAAAGCTTGTAGGATTGTTTCCTTTTCATGCACATTAGAGATGAAAGATATTTATCTTGAACATGAAAATTCTGTCATGTTTCATACTCATGTATGAGTGGCTTTGTTCTGTGAAACAAAAGAAATTACAGGACCCTGCTGGTTTTTATTGGACAAAAATCCATACAAAATTGCCCTTAAATATCTCATTATGCTATATTTTCAACAAATCTTGGATACAATCCAATACTTTATTGATCTGAGCTTATGCGCCTCAACTTTGTAGTGGGGGGGGAAAAAAATCTATATTATCTGTGAGTAATTTTGCCAGTGCTCACTCCATAAACTCGATGAACCCTCAACAATCAGTTCCAAAAAGAAATAAAATAAAAAAAATGTATGTATATATATATATACACACACAGCGAGGTCAATAAGTATTTAATCACCCTGTGATTTTGCAAGTTCTCTTAGAAATCTACAATTTTCAGCATAGGTGCATTTCCACTGTGAAAGACAGGATTTAAAAAGAAAACTCCAGAAATTACATTATATGATTTTTTTTTATATACAATTTATTTGGGAATTAATGTGTCAAATAAGTATTTGATCACTTGAGTCAAAAATTTTTCAGGTCAAACGGTTCCTGTAGTTTACCAGGTTTGCACACTCCTCCATACAGATGTGCTCTAGATCTGTCAGCTTTCAGGGCTGACGATGAGCAATACAGAGTTTCAGCTCCGTTGAAAGATTTTCAATTGGATTTAGGTCTGGAGACAGGCTAGGCCACTCCAGAACCTTGATATGCTTCTTACGGAGCCACTCCGTGGTTTTCCTGGCTGTGTGCTTTGGGTCATTGTCATGTTGGAAGATCCAGCCACGACTCATCTTTAATGCTCTGACTGAGGGAAGGAGGTTTTTACCCAATATGTCACAATACATGGCCCCGTTCATCCTCTCCTTAATACAGTGAAACACCCCTAGAGTATGATGCTTCCAGCCCCGTGCTTCACTGTAGGTATGGTATTATTGGGATGATACTTATCATTCTTCTTTCTCCAAACACGGCGAATGGAGTTAAGACCAAAAAGTTCTATTTTGGTCTCATCTGACCACAAGACTTTCTCCCATAACTCCTCTGGATCATGCAGATGGTCCCTTGCAAACTTCTGACAGGCCTGGACATGAGCTGACTTAAGCAGGTGAACCTTCTGTGTGATGCAAGATCTTAAACCATGACGTCTAAGTGTATTACTGATAGTAGCCTTGGTAACGATGGTCCCAGCTCTCTTCACAGCATTGACAAGCACCTCCTGTGTAGTTCTGGGCTGATTCTTCACCATTCTTAGCATCATTGATACCCCACGCGGAGAGATCTGAGAGACATTGACAGTCATCATTAGCTTCTTCCATTTTCTGACAATTGCTCTGACAACATACAGTTGTTCTTTTTTCACCAAGCTGCTTGGCAATTGCCCCGTAGCCCTTTCCAGCTTTGTTAAGGTCTACAATTTTGTCTCTTGTGTCTTTTGACAGCTCTTTGGTTTTGCCCATGTTGCTACTTAGACTTTGGCTGATTGTGGGCTGCCTTTATGACAGCTAACGACATCAAACAGATGCTACTAATTTAGAATCATGAACAGAGTGTAGCTCGACTATTTTTTTTTTAAATAACAGGTCTTTGAGGGTCATTACTTATTTGACATAGTTTTATTTCCAAATAAATAGTTAAAATAATCATACAATGTGATTTTTTCTTTTTAGATTCTGTCTCTCACAGTGGAAATGCACCTATGCTGAAAATGGTAGACCCCTCCATGATTTCTAGTAAGAGAACTTGCAAAATCACAGGGTGATCAAATACTTATTAACCTCCCTGTATGTATATATACAGTATTTGTTATGTATAACAAAACTATTTAATAAAAAGACTGAACATAATATTTGATAATAATAGAAATGTAAGAAGTTTTAGTCCAATACCATAATATGCTGTCTTCATGTCCTTCATGTCCTACTGTCCTTCCTACTCCTGGAATAATCACAAGTTTACACTTTGTTGTCAAAAAGAACAGAACCCTAAAGTAACCCTAAACCAAACAGATTTTTCTGTGATTATAGTTATACTTTCTTTGAGCACCATGAAAAGAGATGGCTTGAGAGGAAAAAAGAAGAATTGAATATGAAGGAAATCAGTGACTGTTCATTAGAGTTTCAGTGCAAGACCAGCACAGCTGGACAACAACAGCTCCATGGCTGATCTGTCCAGGACTGTCATCTGCCAGTGGTTCCTGCCATCTGTTCTGGTGTATATGGGTCACTTTAATCCTGTGTCAAGAGGACATGACAGTGCATGCAGCATGCAAGACACTTCAAATATGCCAAGAACCCAGCTTCATCCTGCAGACCTGAACTCATGCTTGACTTCAACGCTCGAACCGCTGGAGACATGCATTGGATTTCAGCCAGCTCCTATCATGGCAGCCTCAATCAAACAACCTGCTGATTTACGCCTGAATTCAATTAGCCTGATTTCACCTCATCAGTCAAGATGGATTGAGATATCAAACCTGCTGTCACGCTGCCTCCTGCAGGGTTAGCACTGTCATATCAGATGGGTCACTCCATTTTATCATTTGATTAGGTCAGGTTTGCTCATTTGCATTCTCCTTCAAGACTTATTGTGCCTGTCTCTGCTTTATATAGTCATGACTATATATAAATCGCAACATTGCAAAATATGTTATTCTCTAATAGCAATATTGAATAATAGACCATTATCTCTACTCTATTCATACAAACATAAATGTTGCTGTCTTGCATTTCTGTTATAGAAATAGATTATATTGAAAAACAAAATATGATATTTCAAATAAATGTTTTTTATGTTCTAATCATCAAATAAACTATAAAATATCAAATAACACATGAAAATAAAAGTATATTTTATAATATATGTAACAATAGTGTGTAGATATAGTCTATATAATATATAATAGTGTTGAGCAATGCTTTTTAAAAATAAAATAAAAATACTAGTTTATCTTCCACTTCCACTTCTCCCTTTTTTCTTTCTACTAAGAAATTCTCCAAGAGTACAAGATAAGCACCCTATAATCTTTAGGGTGACAGTGATATAATCTCTCATCAAGACCCCTGCAATTATCAGATGTGCCTCTAATGAATCTGGGCTGGAGTCCAGATAGATCTGAGAAATAGATCGTCTTTTAGTTGAGCCCCCTGCAGAGATTCCCATCAGTCTTTGTCCAATCATCATTCACAAACACCGATGTCAGAAAAACCAATTAACCAATTAATGGCTGTGTTTATTACTCAGCCCGTTGCTGCAAGAGCCTCCAAAAGCCCAGCGGATCAATAGAGAACGCAGAACTCCTTCCAACCATGTTGTTTATGTTCTCAATTCAGTTTCGTCAAACATCCAGTACTACTCCCATCAATAGTCCCGAAGAGGCCTAAATAACCAAGAATGACTTTCCTCAGAAAATATGTGTGCTATAGACATCACCTTTATGTTGTGGGTGGTGGCCTCATGGCCAGAGAAGCATCTCTCTGGAGAGAAATTTGCTATTTTCCCATTTAGCAAAAACCAAGGCTTCTGTTGGACTCTCTTGGTGTAATGTCTTTGAGAGAGCTTTAAAGACATTAAAGTTTTAAAGTTTTGTGTGCTAGCCTTGCAGTCATCAGAACTGCTATGCTATCATAATATTTGTATAATATATAATATTTGTTGCCTATAATACATTTAGTGTAAAAATTCACATTTGCAACCAAAATAAGAATGTCTCATCTCCTAAAATATTTCAGATTTAAATATAGAAGACAAATGCTAGATGTTACACGATTTACACATACTGTAGGCTAAAAAATACTAACATTAATTAAAATAACTATATTAAAATTAACAAAAGTGGTTGTAAAAAGAAAAGAAAAGAAACAAAATGTATATTCATTAAAGAATCCTAAAAAACACAAATCACAGTAAAAAGGTTTAAAAAAATCACAACTAATGCATATAAAAATAAATAAAATGAAAATAGAAATAGAAAGATAGAATAGAAAAATGTATAAAAAAAACAAACAAAAACAGTATAAAACAGTATATTTAAAAAGGTATATTTTAAATTACCATATTGTTTTACAACATTCTACTGTATTCATGTAAATAAATGCAACCTATTTTTTTCAAAAACATACCTTTATTAATTATGCATGCAACCCTGTGGTAAACATACTGTAAAACTGTGAACATTTCATATAATACTGTTAAAAACTGTCAGCAGAGCATTTTTGATTTAATGGCATTTTTAAATTTGTATAATAAAAGTTTATTGCTTGCAGGATATGGAGACTTCATTGATTCCTTAGTGGGAAATCTGCTGTAACCTCCATATAAACCAACAGCTTGTACTGCTTTCATGCAGCCTAAAGTGTTCCGGTTTATGTAACTGTAATCTTCCTGTTGCATTCTGTCTAATCTTGGTCTTTTCCATTTCCACCCAGTCGTAAAAAAAAATGAGGCTTTTTGGAGTCAGTCCGGCTATTTTACTCATTATATTTCTAAACACTGTTGGCAGTTCCATAGCCTTATCTCATTTTCCAATGCACACAGGAGCTGTTTTTCCAGCAATAGAAGCATTTGCCTTCACTTGTGAAAACATGTCAGCCATAACAGCTCTGTACCTGCGACCTCCTGGAATCGGCATTGCTCTAAATACCTCTGTCTGGATACAACAGCGAACCGTACGGCATGTAAATAGAGGTTGTGTCACAGGAGTAGCTCACAGCAGCCAACTGCATGGAAACAGAGACACAGAGTTTCACATTACCATGTTGAAGAAATGCTGGAGCTATTTGCTTAAGATTATGAAAGATTGAGGGTGAAAAGGACATTACTTCAGTTTGGTGTGTGTCTAGCCTATATATGATGAGCTGTATTCAATATAAGCTTTATCACCATGCTGCTGGAAGAGGCAATATCCCTCGTAAAACAGTATTTATGTACCAGTCTTTTGAGATTGCACTTTCTTTGTGGTGAATTTAAAGACTCAGTTGTAGCAAATGCATCATACTGCCAGGGAAGAAGCGAGAATCGATGGCTGACAAGTTGAAGACTTTCTTTTTGAATGATTTTATTTGCAATTGATAACTTTCACTTTTATATTTATCACAGCAGCAAACAACGATTAAAAGCTATGCTGTTGAGAGATGTTCCCCCCTATATATGCATTTACATATTTATACATTTCAGAGGCCATCAAAGTGTTATGCATAAAGGTATCATGTTGGTTAATTAGTGGTTCTTGCTAAATCAAGCATGTCTATTTTTATTTCACATTTAAACAAGCCCCAGCATGTGCTATGGAATGATAACTCAAACGGTGTGTGTGTGTTGTGCCACTACTTTTCTAAGTTATCTGGCATATGATTTTCACTCTGCAAACAATATAATGTGCAACACAAACTCACAGACTTAAAATGAAGGGGGAAAGCAAACAATATGGCTTGCATTACTTTTTCACTGTAAGAAGGGTCAGTAAGGAATACAATATAATACCTCAGTAGTTCCCAACCCTGGTTCTGGAGGCAACCCAACACTGCATGTTTTGCAAGTCTCCTTTTTCGACACAACAATTTCAGGTCTTGGAGTTTATAATGAGCTGATGACCTGGATCAGGTGTTTTTGATTAAGGAGACATGCAAAACGTGCTGGGGTGCCTCCAGGACCAGGATTGGGAACCACATACACCAAGGCTGTCCAAACTGAGTTTAGCTCCAACCCTAATTAAACACCTAAAGCAAGCTCCATGCAGGTGTGTTGAGGCAAGATGGAGCTAAACTCTGCTGGACACCGGCCCACTCAGTTATAGAGTAATGCCTTAGCAAAAACCACCCTGGGATGCGTTTTCCAAAAGCAACCATAGTCGCAAGTTCCGTCATTACCAATAGAGTTCAATGGAACTAACTCTGCTTTTGGGAAACATACCCCAGAAGAGCTTAACTCTTTTCCTGCCAGTGTTTTTTTTAAAAGTTGTCAGCCATCGCCAGCGTTTTTGAGGATCTTCACCCAAATTTGACAGCCTTCAGAATACACTGTATGCATATATGAACGTATCAAAATAAAGAACCAAGCCTCTGCTTTCAAGCAAAATTGTTTGTTTTTGTGTTCATGTTTTATCATCACTTGAATGCAGATAGGTTTCATTAGAAATACAATATTTTGGACAAAAAACCTGAGAAAAATGCATTTTTATCAAAGTACTGCATTGTCAAGCAATATGCATTCAGATATCATATTCTTTGACCTGTAAATAATTATTTAGGCTACATACATATATACCTATATAATACACATACTCTATTTATATATGGATCATGTGCACACATACACACAAACATTCATATTCATATTCATATCGCTGGGTTATAGATCTATCCACGAATCCTGTTAAGGCATCTATGTCACAGCAAGCCTACTTAGTCAAAATCAGATTCAAAATTGTCAAAACCTGATCTAAATAAATTATCTGTATTGTTTCTGATCCTTACGATTTTGGCGATCGTTGTTTTTCGAACTGGTAGATCCGGGAACTCATGTGCTAGGGCTTTCCTTACCATAATCCACCTAGAACAGGGATTGTCGAAAAAACTCATCTTTGGTTCGGAAGCGTTGTAAGCCAATTGACGAGATATCTCGTGAACGGCGGGGAAACAAACAAGAGTCAACAATCAAAGAGCAAACAGCACCTCTGCAACTACACGAACGACGATTTAACTCGCTGATTAACAACCATGGTACGATGTATTGTTTTGAAAACTAACTAGTCACGACTTTCCCGAACACGGTTGCATCTCTATTTTTTTAACCACGTTAGTTCAACAACATAGAAACATTGTTAATGACGTTACACCCATGTGGTGGAGGAATAACTTATGCTATTTAACTGATTAGAGCTCTCCGAGATGCTGCTGTATTGAACGTGACACAGATTGACTAATTTACTATTTTTGTTCACTGTCATAATGCTTTATTTGATCTTTGAATCATTGCGGGTTCCCTCTTACGTCATACTCCAGGATTCACTTTTATGCCATTTATGCATATGCGCACTTTTCAAAAACCGCGTTTAGAGTGGACGCGCAAAAATACATAATGAAAACGCATTTTGTATTTAAATAGTAATGCATGTTAATTTTCTTCTTGTGCACAAGAGCATATTTATTAAAGCCCATACATCTTACTAACAAGACTTACATACATCTAACCACAGGTCCAAAGCTGTAGTTTTAACCACGTACGTTTGTGACGTTGACTGCGAACGTTCGTTTAAACTATGCTTTTGGGAACACTGAATCGTTGAACTGTGCTGGTAACAACGGAACTTGCAACCCTAGTAGGCTAACCACTCTTTTGGGAAACGCACCTTGCCTTAGCAACCACCCAGTACACCCTAGCAACCAAACAGAATGCCCAGCAACCACCTAGTACACCATAGAAACCACCCAACAAATCCCAGGCAATCACAGAGCAACACCCTAGCAACCAACCAGAATATCTTAGCAATAGCAATGTGCCAGCAACCAACAGCCACAGTGCTTTAGAAACCACTCAGAACAACCAATCAACCACAGAGCCTTTCTCTATCCACCCCATCACTTAATCATCCGAGGAGAAAGTCCTAGCAACCACACAATTAGACTTTCAACTAGTTGTTGTCCTAACGATCGATTAATGGACAGTGTGTGAGAAAAACGATCTGCTGTAAACAGCCACACTGATACTGAGCCCATCGTACAAGTTATAAGTCATACCGCAACTGCAATGAACAAGAAAAACAATTATAATTGTAAATATAGCTCTAATTATCCGTGTGATCAGAGGTAAATAAATAGAAACACAGAGGATTTATCTATGAAATAATCATGTCATAAACTTCCACTAACAAAACATTGGAGTATTGTTAACTGGAGTTTGTGGCACAAGGATTCTACTTTAATTGTAGACTTTGACAGCAGGTCCAATTGTAGTCTCCTCTACTGCCACTTGGCTTTTGCCTGCTTTAGTTTGAGGCGATGTTAATTACTATGACTAATTGCCTCAGGCTCATTTCCCACATGAGACGCTAACAGGTGCGTGGATGCTGACATCCTCGCTCTTTCTCCACCAATCTCACTGTCAGCTGCTTGAGTGGAAAAGGAAGAGATTACCCAGCAAGAGTGGGACATCCCAGACGTTGTGAACGTTCTCTTAGGTTCTCTTTTGATCTGCTTTGTAACGTTCGCTGGCGGATATTCGGCGGGCGTCTGCTTTTGGGCCGTTTTGTCTTTTGAGCTCTAATTTATGAAAGTTTAATCGCATATTATGTGTAGATGAGTTTTTTTATAACTTTGTAAATGTTTTGCTGGCAATGGATTAAGTGAATTAAGCTAATTTAACCTAAAAACACAGGTGATCTGAGAACAAATTTTTCCACAGTATTTCAAATATACTGTATGCACCTTTAAAACCTAAAAAAAAATTCTGTATGTCATTCTCTTGCATTTCACCTTTGCCGTAGTTTATTTAGATATAAATTTGACATGTATACTACATATTGTTGGCTCTGTGACAAATTGTTTATGTTGCTTACTTCCTATATTCTTTCTACTGTTGGAGCAGAGTTCTTGTAGGAGAATATCTCCAAGGCACTATGAACCATCTGACTAGTAAATCAAACCTCATACTTTTAAACGTTTTATCAGATATTAAAAACAATATATAAAGTAAATATTTGTTGTCTTAAAAGGCCATCCTGTTAAACAAAGCACTGAGGACACTGCAACCTACACAGGGGTATAACGTAATACAAAAAGAGACGCAGATGATTAAAAACAAAATGCTTTGAAATGAAAATCAATAATATTGTAAGACACAACCGAGTACTGGGACTGTGCCTCATTTCGTCTTTGGTGGAGAAACGTTGTAAGCCAATTGACAAGATATCTTGTGAATGACGGGGAAAGAGTTAACAATCACAGAGCAAACAGCACCTCTGCAACCACCCAGGGGTGCGTTTCCCCGAACGACGATGTTGACTTTGGAAACCTTGCATAAGCCTGAATGGTATTTAAAACCTAAAATCTTACTTGCACTCTAAAAAATTGTTCACCAAAAACAACATTTTAGTCCGTAATTTCAACATCATCTCCAGATCCACCCTCCACACCAGACTTCTCACTCACAACAGTTGCTTTCTAATAACATATTACTTGTCAGGTGCTTGCAGATATTACCTGATTTTAGATATAATGATAAAACTTTTTTGTTTGTTTGTTTCTTTCCCCAAAGCAACTAAAAACTGTTTCAAACTTCCAGGGCCTGACAGTTTTTGGTCCAGCCTGCCCACCATATAGGCCTACCATATATATACAGTATATGCCTATATATCCCCCAAAGAAAAGAAGCTAAAAAAAATCTCAATTTTCAATTAATAAAAATAAAATGTAAAATTCTGCCAGTAATCTTCATACTATGCGACTGCGCTAATCTGATTTTGCAAAGTGCAACATTGCAAACATTAACAACAACATTAATTAACCAATCAGGGGTGCGTTTCCCGAACGACGATGTAACTCACTGATTAACCACCATAGTACGATGCATTGTTTTGAAACCAAACTAGTCATGACTGTTTCCGAACACGGTCGGATATCCATTGTTTGTACCAAGTTAGTTCAACAACATAGGGCCAACAACATAGGGACATTGCAAAAGTACATAATTAAAACGCATTTCATATTTAGATAGTAATGCATGTTAGTTTTCTTCTTGTGGCCAATAGCATATTTATTAAAGCCCATACATCTTACTAACAAGAAACTATGCTTCTAACCACATGTCCAAAGCTGTAGTTCCAACCACATACGTTTGTGACGTTGACTGTGAATGTTTAAACGATGCTTTCGGGAAACACTGAATCATTGGTCTATGCTGGTAACTTGTGACTAACCATGCTTTTGGGAAAATTTTTACCTTACAATCAGTGTTTGGTGCTTGTACTGTACATCAGTGTAAGTCATCTAGCATTAAATCAGATTTTAGGCATTACTCGTGAGTAAGGGTAGGTTTAGGTGTAGAGATATGGTCAAGACTATATTTTTGCATTAAAATGTTGTCCCAGGATCAGCAAAGTATGTTGACCTAGGGACACATTGAAAAAAATCAGGAGGTGCATGGGACAGCAAAGACCTCCACAAAGAATGCAAACACATTAATACAGTACTGGTATATTTAATATTAAATGTTAGGTAAACCCACAAAATGAAAAATATCCCATATTGTTGGATAAAAACCAGATCATATTTAAATCTAGATTTATTCGCATTGGCCCATGGTAACCTCTGTGCGTTACTTTTTCCTGAGCTTTTCAGCTCCACCGTTTTGCTTGGTCTGTCCATTTTGAGGGAATGAGAGAAAGGTGGAAGAGAGGTGAAGCGATTTGTAAATAGGCAGAGCAAGATCACTCTGTCTCTACAGTGCTTTGTGATGGGCCGGTCCTTGACAAAAAAAAAATTACACAGACCCAAAAGTACTGTAACATCCAGCGCCTCTGAGGCTCTCCCTGACCAGCAGCAGCGGGAACCATCACCCGAGTTTTAGTTCCTACCCGGACTCTTTTCCCACGTACCTCAGCAAACTTGCTTCAGGTGTTCCTTGTTTACAGGCCTTTATAGGTCCAGACATTTTTAGATGAACAGTGCAAAATCTTATGGTCTGTATGAAGGTATTACTAAGGGTTTCTTTCTGTGTTTGTTTTCCCGTGAAAGACCCTGAACTGTTTATACCGATTCTGATTAGTGCCGCCTGCCCTATTGATTTGAGCCTGTATTCTGACAACGCTATTGGATTGCCTGTGACACATCTGTTTGTTGGTGATTGTATCATTTGCCTGCCTGAATATCCCAGTAAAGCTTTGCATATGGATCCAGATGTTTCGGCGAGTTCATTACAAGTACATTGGCCCAGAGGGCAATGTTGGAAAAATATACAAACTACAAAAATAACAACTTTATTCAACAATTCAGCCCCGTAGCATCAGCCGGCTAACACAAAAGAGCATTTTTTTGTCCAGCTATACTCTCCAAAATGGTGCTGCGCTGGCGGTATGGTTCCGAATTGCTAAATAAGGTCATACTTTTTATTTAATTTCTGTACAAAAAAGTATTTTCGTTGCCTCATAAAATTTGCTTTCACTTTATTTTGATGGTCCCTTTAACATATTTTGTTGATTATAAGTAACGTCTAGGTTACGAACGTAACCCACGTTCCCTGAAGGAGGGAACGGAGACGTTACATATGGGAACTCGCCAGAG
>JAUMHP010000254.1:261824-273262 GCA_032361065.1 Enteromius trimaculatus | reverse complement strand
AATGCTTCAACTCAACGTGTCTTTTCAAATTGGAAAATGAGGTCATTGATGTTCTAACTTGTTTTTTCAGCGCAGGTGGACAAAGCTTGCACAGAAAGGTTAGGTTTTAGAGTCTCTGTGAGACAGTGTGTAAAATGCCCGTAAATTGTCAAAGTTGCAGCCAGCATCATCCGTGTTTTTTGTGCCAGCTCCACTGGCGGTTGAGCTTTCCTCCTCTGTGCTTGCCATGGTTACTGCTGAAGCAGTTCGCTTCACGCTCATGCGTTGCCAAGGCTGTGCCCTTTGAGATGTGTGTGTGTGCATTATGGGAAACGTAGTGTGAAGCTAAATACATTAGATTCGACTGTCCTTGGCTTTACAGTACGTTACCCAAGATGCACTACACACAAGCGCCGAGCGAGAGTCAGTCTGTGCCTTTTATTTTTCGAGCGGAGGAGCCCTTCGCTAGTACTTGAGTGACAACACAACAAGCTGTTTAAATGTGTGAGCCGACCTTGTCACTCGACTCATCCGGTGAAAATAAATCCCGATGTTTAATTGCATTCTAACAGTGAACGACGTTTACGCCGTTCATCACACATTAAATTCACGTTCAAGTTCTTGATTTACTAATAAGTTGCGTTCAGTTCAAAGTTCACTGAAATATGAACGTGTTCAATGAACGCGTTCTTTTGAACTCATTCATGCACAACACTGGTTACCACGTGCCGTTGTCTGCATTGTTGTGTCTTTGTCTCCCCTTAATTCCTGATCATTAGCTATTCTTTTCTCAACCTGTTTCTTGTTCTTCTCGTTTTCTTCCCCTTTTATAGCTTCCCGTGTTTCGCTGACATTTGTCAGCCTCTTGTGGTTTATACCCTTGTTTGACTACCTTAGATTGTTCATCACCAGTCTTGTCTCGCCTCGTTCAGGCTCCAGTGCTAGTAGCTGCAAGTTTGTTTTCTGCACCCTTCTGCGCTCAGGGGAGTTTATTCCTGGCAATCTGCGGACTCTCAAGGGGATTTCTCTGCCTCTCGCTTGCAGCGGTCATGGCTTCTGTCAGCCCACTGGCTATTGAAGCAATCTACTTCTGGTTATTCTGTTCAGTAAAGCTTCACTGGTACCTGCATCTGAATCCTGCCTATTTCCTTACACAACAGTCTGACCACTGAAGGATTCAGTGGGATCTGATACGTTTGTTCCACTCTCATTCAACTCCTCTTGCTAGTCCAGCATTCTACTCAACTCAGCACCACAGCTCAGAAGGTGGATGCTCTGAATACCACTGAAGTCACTGAGCTCCTTTTTTGCCATATGGAATTTCCTGGCTCCATGCTGTGTGACTGTGTGAAGATTTTCACCAGGAGATGTTATTTGATCAATAAGCCCAGGGAGATGGGGTGAAAGGTCAGTTGCCTCGTCTGACTCAGAAGAAGAATTCTGTCACCAACTATGCCATTCAGTTTCAGATTCTAGTGGCTGCTTGTGCCTGGAATGAGGGCACACTATGTGCTCACTTCCTTGAGGGGATGGATCATGCCATCAGCAACAAATTAGCATCAGTGGATCTGCCATAGGGGTTGGATGATCTAATCTCACGCTCTGTGTAGAGGGTCGTCTCAGCCTACCGCATCGTTAGCCTTCTTCCAATGCCGCAAGTTTTCTTTCAGCTGATGCTGAGCCCATGCAGTTGGGTTGTCTCTGGTTAATGCTGCAGCAGAGATAGGAGCATTTAACCCAGGGAATATATCTGTACTGTGGCAAGGCTGGCCATTTTGTCCTTCAATGCCTGTTAAAACCAAGGCTCACCAGTGAGACAGGGAGTCCTGGTGGGCGCCCTTCCCTGTGTAAACTCACTAGCCTCATGCACTCTGCTGTACTTTCGACTCATTGTTCAGGGGAATTTGCCTGCTGATCATGCCCTTTTGGATTCATGAGCTGAGGGGAGTTTCCTGGATTCAGCCTCTGCTCACAAGTGGATACAAACGACAGGAAATCCAAATAAGGGCAAACAGGAAGTAAGATGTGAAAATGAAACTAAAACAGGAAGGTATGTAAAATGAAACTTAAACTAAGAATACAAAAAACACAGAATAAACAGAACTGAACAGACATGAAATGTGACAACTACTTTTACCATGTTGCTGTAGCTTAGCTTGCTACATTTATCAGGGTAGAACTGTAGCTTTAGTGTAGTTAAGCTTAATTCAGTGTATAGTAACTGATTGCTTAGCTCACTACATTTTTAAGTAGCTTGCCCAACACTGGTTGTTAAAGCATAACACGCACATTGGGTCAAAAATTTTATTTTAGACTGGAGTCAGCCCTGTCAAGTGTTTTGTTTAGGTGTTATTTTTCCTCCTGTCTCTGTGTCTTGTGTTTTGCATGTGGATCTTCTTGATCTGTCCGGTGTCCCTGCGGAGGCCAAATCGCTTCCTCCACATCATCCCTACGACTGCACAAAAAAACTTCTCCTAACGGTCGTCTGTACTCCCTTCCCAGATCTGACAGATAGGCCATGGACAAGTATATTCGTGAATCACTTCAGGCTGGGCTTAGTTTATGGCCGAAGTCATCCTCCCAGAAGGGGTGGTGGTCAGGGCTCTCTCCTGGGTATCGAGCTGCGAGTAGAGGAGACTGGATAAGAGTTACAAGTGCAAGGTTATTTGAGCCAGCTGCACTGCGCCCTGAGATCCTTTAGTGGGGTCATACATCCAGCATCCGGGGAACATTGTTTGCCATTCATCAGCGTTTCTGATGGCTTCTGATGGCGCAGATGTCAGACACTTTGTGTTGGTCTGTCCCATTTATGCCCAATGTAAGCCTGTGAATCGCCTTCCTGATGGTATGCTCTGTCCTCTTCTCATACCTTCCCGTTCAAGGTCACACATCACTCTTGACTTTGTCTCTGGGACTTTTTGGCTATGGTTCCATCTGCCCTGGCTTTCGTCCAGCATTGCCGTCGCACCTGGGAGACAGTCAGGGGGGTTTTGGACCAAACCTCAAGGCAAACCAAAGCAGCAGCCAATCGCCACAGGTATTCTTGTCAGAGCTATGTGTGTGGCCAACGGGTATGGCTTTCTATCAATGATCTGCATCTCTGGGTGCCTTCTCATTCACTGGGCCATACAGAGTTACCAAGGTGGTTCACCCGGTACCTGTCAGGCTCAAGCTTCCCTCTTTACAGCTCCTCCTGTTTCGCTGATGTTTGTCGGACTGTTGTGGTTTATACCCTTGTTTGACTGTTGTTAGATTTATCATCACAAGAGTTTATCTCAGCATCCTCCATTTCTTGTATAATTTTCCTATAATATGTAAAAATATTGAAACACACTGTTTTTCTTTTCCACAGTAGCATACCGTAGCAAAAAGGTTGCTTTTGATTTCATGTTGACTTTTTAACGGAAAAAAAATGCAATTTTTTATATTGACTGTAATCCTTTGGCGTTTCCTGCATTTGTTTTTTAATTTTCCAATCAGCTGCCTTTGTTCAGTACGTGAATCTTCATTATCCGCAGTACTTGGCAATGGTACAGTATACACTTTTCTTTAAGACATTTTGTCCTGAAGAAAACAAAAACAATAGTATTTTGTTCTAAACCATGTTTTCCCCCCTCTTTCATATCTCTGCTTGCCACACACACACGTACACACAGCTAGTTTCTCTTACAACTCAACATCAATAAGCATTTCTAATTAGAGTTTGTTGAATATATCCTGAGTTAAGCAGCACTGTTAGTAGATTGAGGTTTCTTTTTAGCTGAAGGAATAAATTATACATGCTGCCAACGTTTTATTATTAATTGTATTAATTGATACTTCTCTTTGATAGTTCCCACTTTGAATTACAATAAAATAGTTAAATGAACCAATTCTGTTTTATACACAATACCTCATCTGAAATATTCCCCTTAATACTTGATTAAAAAGTTGAAGATGAAAAGCACCCAATCTAATATCCGCTTACATGTTTCATATGTTAGGTGTGTGTGTGTGACACTGGAATAGCTTAATTAAAAAGAATATTTACATTGAGTAGGCTGAAACTTGACTGCTGCTATCTCCTGCTCGTTGTCTTTTCCCTAACCAAATTAAACTTATAATATTTGTTCAGCCTTATTAAGATGCCTCTGCTGTAACAATACTTCATAAACTATATGACAAACCCAGAGTTGGCATCTGAGCACAATTTAAAATTGTATGTGTTACCATGTTTATATGAGTATTTCAGAAACTGCTGATCTTCTGGGATTGTCACACACAACCATCTCTAGGGTTTACAGAGAATGGTACGAAAAAGGGAAAACATCCAGTGAGCGGCACTTCTGTGGGCGAAAATGCTTTGTTGATGCCAGAGTTCAGAGGAGAATAGCCAGAGTGGTTCGAGCTGATAAAAAGGCAACAATAACTCAAATAACCACTCGTTACAACCAAGGTATGCAGAAGAGCATCTCTGAACGCAAACCGCGTTGATGAGTCTCGGTTTCTGCTGCGACATTCAGATGGTAGGGTCAGAATTTGGGAACAACATGAAAGCATGGATCCATTCTGCCTTGTATCAATGGTTCAGGCTGGTGGTGGTGGTGTAATGTTGTGGGGGACATTTTCTTGGCACCCTTTGGGCCCCTTAGTACTAACTGATCATCGTTGCAATGCCACAGCCTACCTGAGTATTGTTGTTGACCATGTCCGATTGTTCTTCTGCATTATTCACGTTTCTGTTGAAATATATACATGTATGATAGAATGATATGTACTGTATATGTATACTGTAAATTAGGTCTGCCTTATTTCACCTTTCTGTTAAAATAGTGAGCAATACATTTTCGAAGTACGTACTTAAATAAAACAATTTGTGCCATGTAATTATCGAATTCATATCATATTTCAAAACACTTCTGCTGCTATTGAAGTGGGATCTGGCTAAGGTTAGGGAGAGGTTTTGTGGTATGGGTAGGGTTGGGAGGGGGTGTTAAGATGTAAAGAATGGGTCAACATAATTATAAATGTAATAACAGAAATTAAATACAGATGTAATTACATGCTGGTATTTTTTTTTTAAATAATGATGATTAATCCAAATGATTTTTTTAAATGCAAGTACACAGTAGTTAAGGCCAATTAGTATAAAGTGGGAGGAAATTATTGAGAACACAGTCAGACAGTGTTATAGAAGCTGTGAAAATGCAGGCACCTGCCTTGCCGTTAACTAGTAGTTTTTCTATGAAGGTTTCCAGTTTACCTTTATATTCTTATAGTCAAGAATTCACAATGAAAGCAAAAAATAGTAATGTCTACAATAATTATTTCATTTTCCAGTACATTAAAAAAAAAAAAGAATAAATGCACCATTCGAGCAACTTAACATACACATTTTATTGGCACATCACTGTCTCTTTCATCACAGAATGCTCAGTATTCAGCACCTTTCCCTATGGACATTGGCCAAGTATGGACACAGCCCGATTACTGTTACTGTTACGGTTGATCGTTAAAGGAGTACGTACAAGAGTATCTGAACATAGCATATTACTCAGACATGCCCGACTGTGTGCTTAATTATTTCTCCAGTGATGGGGTGAATAAGCCACTCAAATCCCGGCTGATCCATGAGGGTCCCAGGTCATAGCTTGCAGACTTTTTAGACTTTGTCTTGTCGGCTGTGGGTTCTGCGTTCACCGCGGGAGGCGTGGAGGAGGTGCGCTACACCGGTGCTGCATGTAAGTCTGAAATGGCAAAAAGGCAGCTGCCATTGTCAAGCCAAGTCAAGCAGCAGTCCATCTTCACAGGCCAAGTCAAGCTACTACTGATCCTCACAAGCCAAGATTACCTACAGTTGATCTTATCCAGCCAAGTGAAATCACCGCTGATGTTCAGGAGCCACGCCTATCCACTGCAGCTCCTCATAAGTTAAGCAAAGGTTTCTTAGCTTCTTACAATTCAAGTCAAGCTGAATTCTACATATACCCAGTCAAGTTAATACAGATGCAGTTCAGGTCAAGTCAGCAGTGAACAACCTGTCTCAGCTGATCAGCCATAACCACGCCACATCTCATCCAATCTGTCTGAGCTACAGTACAAGATGGCCGTCAACCCTGCTCCACAGCTGCTGCACAAGCTTGCTGTCTACCCAGAGCCACAGCCACTGCACAAGATGTCTGCCACACCAAAGCCTTTAGCCAAAGAGATACCCACGCCACAGTTCTCACCAACCACGGACGCCACATCAGTGTACCCCGGCATCATGGGTGTTGCGCATGAGGACACAAGGGCTTTCCCGGGGCACATGAGCTTGGCGAACCCTCCATTGATGACAGTGAGGGTAGCCGGTGTCCCCTAAGTCCCAGCGCAGGCCATCACACAGACTCTCTTCGGTGCTCCCAGCCACCATTTTGAGTGTGTGGGCCACACACTGCCATCCCGAGACCTTGTCTGTCCACGAAGATGCTCTCAAACCGCTGGAGGTAGTAGCCGACAACGTAGGTTTTCTGGAGGTTCCACCGGTGGCTGCATAACCCCTAGAGGTGTCTGTTATGATTCCCCGTCAGTGCCTTTTTCGAAGCTGCTGTATTTAAAAAAATTGATAGCAAAAGTTTAGGCGTTCATTAAGCTCTCTAAATTTAATTATTTTTTTTCTGCACCCCCTCTGATCTGTTAAGCCCCCCCTTAGCACCCCCAACAGCCGTCACTGCTCCAGAGTATTCTTGTGTTTTGCCTTCGCTGTTCCAGTAAGCCATTATCTGGACCCTGCCTGTTTGACCATGTCTCTCAATAAAGCTTGCAAATGGATCTGCACTTCCCCATCTCTTTCATCACAATAATAACAAGTCCTTTAGAAGCTATAAGAGAAGCTAAGTAAAAAAACAAAACAAAACAAAAACCTCAGTGATCAAAACTGGGGATATAATCATAATTATTAAAAAAAAAAAAAAAACATTAAAAAACATGTATTTATTGACCAATACATAGAGACTATGTGTCATGATTAGCTGTTAGGAGTTGCAAGCTCAGCTTACTGGTTGGCACTCCAGCGTCAGACTTGTACTCTGTGTTTTGTGTCTGTTTTCATTCATGGACTCATTCACAGGAACTCATGGCCACACCCTGCTCGTTTGTTGTCACTGTGTTTAATTGTTGTCTCCACCCATCTTGTTTGTTACCATAGTTATTCATTGCAAGTCTCCACCCACTGACCCAGTTTTATGTGTACTTAAACCCCGGATATGTTTGTGTTGTCACGGTTCATTGTACTGTTTGGAGTGTTAGTTGGTCTTTTCCCTGTGTTTTCCTGCCTTGTATTTTTGCCGTTGTCGACCTCACCTGTTTCCCGGACTCTTGCTCTCGTCTCGCTCTTTTGGATACTGTTTACCCCTCGCCTGACTCACGCTACGGACTTTGGTTAACGCTTCTGCCTCTCCTCTTATATGGATGTTTGCCGGTGATACCCTGCTTGTCTGTTTATGCTCTGTGTAACTCAATAAACAGCCTGCATATAAATTTGCACGCCTCCTTGTCTCCATACCATGTAACCAGTCTTTATTGCTCCTCTTCCACTTTATGCACTTTGACATGAAACTCCGGCCTGCGCCGCTTCGTATCACAAAGGCCTCACTGTCTGGCTGGATGTCTTTTGTTTCCCATCACTTCAGTTGTTCCCTTGAAAGTGTGAAAAGCTGAGGTCAAAGGTGAGATCTGAGACTGTACTTCATGAAAGATTAAGCAGGGCTCACTAGTTTCATATGCATAGTTAAAGCTGAGAGGACTCCCCCACTGCTCTACACATTTATTTTTATCTGCAGGTTTGATCCGGTCCATTTACAGCTCAAATTTGATTAACTTTATGATTCAGCGTAGGAAGTGCCAGCAGAACAGTCACTTCTAATCGCAAATATTCCTCTCATGCACTCAGAATTAGAAAGGGGTTGTGGCTAGTCAGGTCACATGTGCAATCACATCGGAAGAAACAATAGTGTTATCAACTCTGTGTAAACTACAAACATGTGAATTTGAGAAAATGGTGAAGTCTTTTCCATCTGTCACCATCACATGCTTGGGTGTAGAAGAATGCACATGTGCAGACGTGAAGTGTTTCTTTACAAAGTGCCATTGCCAGCTACTGCTCTGTCATGCATAATACAGTGTTTTTGTGGATCCTTGTGAACAGGCATCATTTTCACAATGTTGACTATGTTGTTGTCTGTGCATTAAACCATTCCAAAAACTCAAAGGAACACACATTGGTGAATAAAATAAGCTGAGAAAAATGTAGTTCGTTCAATACCAAAACGTATCCATTAAGTTCAAATTGATTACTTTTTGGAATACACTATCGGATCTAGCTGGGAATTGGGAATTACCTTATAACATGATATCTGTAGCCTTGATTGGTATTTTTTTGCTAATTAATACTATCAATAATTAACCATCCAGAAACAGCGTTGCTTTAAACATAAACACAGCCAATGAAATATCTGATCATAAATAAATTATTTATTTAATTTTAATAATTGAATCAATCATTTAATAGCAAAAAGTATCCAGAAAAGTAAAAAAATATATGACTAGAAATTTACTTTCCTACCCAATATTTGTGCGATGTATATTTTATGCATAACATGCTAATAGCAAACTTTATTGGAATCAACTGACAACTGGAAATGACCTGAATGTTATCTATAGCCTTGATTAGTGATCCTTAACCTAAATAATTGATTCAAGCTACTATCATCTAAATAAAAAAACACACAAACGAAAACATTTCGGAAAGTGTTTAAATGTGCATTTTAGTTTTATAAGGTTAATAGGCCCATGGTATTGAATAAAACATGACCTGATGTCTGCAGGGTGAAACAGTTTTTACCTGGTGAATCTGAAAGGAGGTTTTTTTTGTCTTGTTATGGTTTTCTGAGTTTTGACAATACCAGATGTGGAGTTCAGATAGCAGACAGATGGAGCCCACACATGCACTGTCATATGCATGTGCGCACCCACCCACCCACAAACACATACACACAAACTGTCAGTGAGAAGAGCTTTTCACAAACATTGCGGTTTCATGTATGCCACTAAAAAGGGATTTTATTTGGACAGTTTAATAGCAGAGGACTTCTCTGCGATATACTATAGAGAGCATAGGCATCTATGTGTTTTTTTTATGTGTGTGTTTGTTTTTTAAGGGGTCAGCATATGCTCATTTTCCACAACTTGATATGATTCTTTAGAGTCTTAATGAAAATATAACATACTTTGGTGAAAATTTCTGTCAAAATCAGCACTGTTCTCATCAAGACTTTTTAGTTCATGTTGCTTTAAATGCTAATGACCTCTGCTGAGCCCGCCCCTCTCTTCCTTGGAAGGATGAGTAGACTTTAAACTTCAACTGCGAAATTGGCTAATTAGCACATTATTAGGAAAGGCGATTTGTAAATGATTCACACAAACAGACATAAGATGGTCTTGTCAATCAACTATTGTTGGAGGGGCCAACTCAGTCTCACGACAAATTCATACATATTCGTACAAGGTGGCAAAATTGTGTTCATTCGTACAAATTCATATGACCTCACTAGTACGATTTGCTACGACTTGTCTAAAACCCCATGACAGTTAAGTTTAGGGGCGAGGTTAGGTGTAGGTCATTTGTACAAATTCATACAAATTGGCAACTCGTAAAATACGTACAAATCAGAAAAAAATCATATGAATTCGTATGAGGGAGATCAAAAAAAATTTGTACGAATTAGCCACCTCATAGAATATGTATGAATTGCCGTGAGACTGTCGGGCGGGCCTTTGAGAACAGCATGATTTAAGAAAGGAGGGTTTTATATCATTATAGGATGGATGTATACACACTTCTAACACACTTATATCCAGACAACTTATAAAGTGAATTTTGCATCCAATGACCCCCTTTAAAGCATAAATCTACTAACTTTTAGTGAGATTTATGCTTATACTAAAAAAAAATGTTTCTTTAGTAAATGTATGATATTTTGAGGTGACAGACACTAATTTGGAAAAATTATTTATGCAGTTACAGGAAGTAAAGATAATATAGATGTATTAGTCATGGGAATATTTTTATCCCTGATTTAAACCTCATAAGTGGTATGAATCAAATAAAAGAGTGAGAGCAATCATCCATGCATTATGTTTCTGTAAGACTCTCATAAACATTTTTATAAGACCGATATTCATCAGTCGACAGGAGATAAGATCCACGGTTCCGCATTGTGGATATTTGCGCTCCATCATCATTTTACAACAGAAATGGATCAAACTACTGCAAATGTACTATAAAATCAATCTCTCATCAGAGCCAGAAATAATTTCATTCAACCCAGTTCGCCTCTGCCTCGTATATTAGGTGAAATTTAGCCACTTGCAAAATCGATTTCCTCAGCACTGCAATATTTTCCAAAGTTTAATTACTTTCGATAAATGGGAAATAGACATGCTGAAGGTGAAAAAGCTCAATTTGACTCATAGAGCACTGTGTGTTAGCAGTGAATTATACTGTACCACAGCAGAATGCAGGTCAGTGTTTTGACATCTCTTCCGCCTCTTTTCTCAGGCTTGTGTTTAAAACACAGGGGCTGGTCATTCATTCAGCACAGTGTCTTTCAGTCCTCAGTACGTTATATGGTATCTGAAACAGCATCTGTAAACAGAACCAGATGTCAATAAAAAATAGACTTACATTTTTTTTTTTTACATATTTCTGTCTAAAAATCATATGTTACACAAGTCATTCCTAATTTTCTGCTACAGATATTGCTTCCATTTTCAAAAAATTAATAAAAGTCAATAACATTAATATGATATGATATGAATAGAATAGTTACTATAAATAAATATGAAAAATTACCACTATTATATTAAGGCATTTGGCATACACTTCTATCCAAAAAGCTTGGATAATGTGTGATTTACATTCACACATTTATCCGTATCGCCTGGGAATTTAATGCATCCAATGTAAATAAATGTTGTGTTTTGTCCACCCTATTATGCACCATTTATTTATTTTTTAATAACACTAACTACTATGAAACACATTATTGTTGTAAATTAATTAGCAAATGAGAGTGCGAGTAATTTATTATGAATAATAATATTTAATTATATTTTTATTTAATGTACTTAAGTTCTTAATGTGAACAACTACACATTACATCTTTACTTATATAGAATAAATGTAATTTTCTTTTATTAAATGTAATCATATTTTAATTATGTTAAAAAAAACATTTAGCCAATTAATTAGTCAAGAAGTTACTGTTTAATTAATTTAGTAATATTTCTAATCAAATATTGAATTTATCATGTTTGATATGTAAAATTAAGAAAAACATGTTTTGTTGTATATATTTAACAATGGAGAACGTCTCGGTTACGTATTGTAACCCTCGTTCCCTGAAGAAGGGAACGGAGACGTCACGTCGGAGACCGACGAA
>JAUMHP010000254.1:209076-228896 GCA_032361065.1 Enteromius trimaculatus | reverse complement strand
GTATAATGTATGTTTCTTCTGCTCATCAAGGCTGCATTTATTAGATTAAAAATCCAGAAAAACTTTAATACTGTGAAATATTATTTCAATTTAAATTACTGTTTTCTTTGTGAATATATTTTAAAATGTAATTTATTCCTGTGATACAAAGCATCATTACTCCAGTCTTAAGTGTCACATGATCCTTTCAGAAATCATTCTAATATGCTGATGTTTTATTATCAGTGTTTTTTTTTAGGATTCTTTGATCATTAAAAAGAGAAGCATTTATTTAAAATGGATAATAATGTTCAAAGGTACTGTTACAGTTTCACTACGGTTCAAAAGTTTGGGATCAGTACATTTTTATTCTTTCTCCTTTGAAATAAATGAATATTTTTATTAACCAAGGATCTATTAAATGAACAAAAACGTTATAGCATAGATTTACATTTTAGAAATATTTTATATTTGGTAAATTGTGTTGTTTTTTACTTGTTTTTCATCAAGGAATACTGAGGAGAAAAAAAATAAATAAAAATCACAGGTTACAAAAAATATATTGACAAAAAATTGACAATTCTAGTAATAAACCAGCATATTACAATGATTTCTGAAAAGATCATGTGACACTGAAGACTGGCGTAATGATGCTTAGTATCAGGAATAAATTACATGAGATTAAATGTAATTAGATATTTTTTTTAAATATATTCACACAGAAAACAGTTATTTTAAATTGAAATAATATTTCACAATATTTTCTGGATATTACAATATTTTAATCTAATAAATGCAGCCTTGATGAGCAGAAGAAACATCTTTAAAAACCATTAAATATCTTACGGTTGTAAAACTTTTGAACGGTAGTGTATATAGAATCTAATCAACTTCTTCAAGATCACTAGAAAGTCACAGGCAGGTGTGTTTGATTAGGGACGGAGCTAAACTCTGCAGGACACAAGCTCTCCAGGAATCGAAGTTGCCCACCCCTGGTCTAAGGGAATATCACTCCCTTCAAACAACACAGCAGTCTTCTTTATTTAAGCCAAGACCTCCAGATCGCTCAGGGCATGAAAGGTTACTGAGATCCCAACAATATCAAAGTCACATTAGGAGATTCTACAGCAGAACTGAATCGCTCTGTGATCTATAATGCATCTGTCTACCAAAAAAAAACTCAGATGTTTAGGTCATGCAACATGACACACATCCAAAACATGAGAGAAAAGCAAAAACCAACGGATCTAAAGCAGAGCATTCATGCAAGAGAAAGGCTGTTTATACTAGCACAATTCAAGTGCGCCGTTCTGAAATCAATTAACCTTCAAAAACCGAGAAAGCCACCCACGGTTAATAATAGCTATTGTTCTTAAAAGTTTCATAACTTTTGAACTGCTAATCCTGATTGCTGATTGATAATCTGATTGCTTTAAAAAGTGGCACGAAGATAAAAGCACTGGAATTTAGGTATTCGCGTCGCGAGGTGATGTCCCGGTAAAATCATTCTGATGCAGATATAGTCAGCGGATCATCCATTCAGCGGTTATATTATGTTTTATTTTATTTTTTTTGCACTCTGTATATTTCTCACTAATTTTGTGTGTAGTTTGTGAATCATTTGCACTTTTTTTGCAATTTGTTTTTTTGTTGCAGAATTTGTGCAATTGCTTTCATTATTAGCTGCACGGTTTGTGTTTAATGTTCATAATCAGATTGAAAATATATCCCCCTCCCAAAAAAAAAGACTTTCTACTTTTGTTATTATATTATACCGTATTATACCTTTTTTTCTACTTTTGTTATTATATTATACCGTTTCTATTTTCTAAATGTTTTTGGACATGTCTATATTGTTAGTAAAATAAATAGACCATATTGCAATAAATGGCTATAACTTGCTTGGATAATGTTATATTTAGACAATTATATTTGGAAGTGCAAAACGCCCAGATACAACAGTTTCTGTTTAAGTACATAGTTTAAAAAAAAAAATAAAAATAAAAAAAAAATAAAAACAACACCAAATTGTTGCCTGCGTTTTATTTTTTTTATTCTATAAAAATTCATTAATTCTTAGAAAAAAAGAAGGTAAATTGAAAATGCTAATTATCTAGACCTAATCTTCAAGTTCTCCTGTTTATAATGATATATGGCACATATGATGCTAACTGCTAGAATAAATCTGAAAAAACAAAGAAAAGTGCAGGGGTGTCAGGCGGCCCAAAAATGCTCTAGGTCTTTAAGAGTTAACTATTAAAAGGAAGCCTATAAGACTGTTAAATCATAGAAATGCAGATTTAAAAAAGAAAAGATTAAAATGGAACAAATGGAAATATAGCCAAGTTGTTTCATTAAACAATTCATTCACATTAAATAAAACTGAGTTGCATATGTACGGTTTCTATAAACTTTATGGTAAAATTATGCTTTTACTCTAATTCAATGTTCAAATTTAAACATTTAAATGGTAGCTATAACAAAAACTTGTTTCATTGCAGATCTATTAAAAAAAAATGTTATTAAAAATAATATACAAGATGTCGCTGCCTTTGATCTTTTATATTAGAAATGGAAATGTACGTATTGGTACATATTTGGCGTTTTGCGAAAAGGTTCCCACATATGCGTTTTCGTCATAAGATAAGGTAGGAAAATGTAACTTTTTGGACAGACTATTGACTTTGAATGGCTTTTCTGAGGTAAACGTAATGCTACGTGACATTTCATCTTTCTGTGGCTCAGAAAATGGATGAGAAATTACATGAGACAAGATTTATTTCAGTTGTACCATTTTTCCCCCCCTAAACAAAAAAAAACATTCAGTTTTGGATTCCTTTCCAGCTAATCGGATCACTCCATGCCAGATCTCTAGATATTTTACAGTTAAACTGAGTGTTTAGGGTAGAACGCTGTAAATTGGCATGCTACGGTGGCATACGCATGAAAAACAACCTGCCGTTTGAAACTGCTGCACATTATCAGCATGATGAAGCCCAATAGCTGACTGCCAAGTGAAGCTCCACAGGTTAATGACCCGCTGTATATGCATGTGTGTGCATAAGCAAAACACCTGAACTAGACACCACTAGACAAAACAATAAAACAAATTCAGCGGTAAAACTATAACAACCCATGCACGAATGCCTGAGGAGCACCTGCAGTCGGCATGCCAGAGAACAGGTGCAGCTCAAGAGGGTGGACATGTGCCTCTCTGGCAGAGGAGCTCCAGCTAGCCTGGCTCACGCTACCACACATGCTCTCTATCTCCCTCTCAGGCACACAGAGCCATTGATCCACTGCCAAAACCCACTCTCCAGAGACAACCCAGTCCCACAGCTGAAAACAGGGAGGCAGAGTTAAGTTACAGCCATTTGCCTGGCTCTCCGAATGAGAGTGGAACTGTGGCGACCGGCCAATAGCGTGCCACAAGGTGCGCCGTCCTCCGGTACAAAGCCATTCAATGCGCTCCAATAAAACGCTTTCTCAAATTGTAGGATGAAATGGACAAATTTATGTCTGAAAAGAAGTGGGGCATCTAGGGAGTGTGATGAATGAAAAAATGCACTTCTTGGTCAAAAAGCCTGTCATGGTGCATTAACACAAACACAGTAAGTTTGCTTAAGATGAATGCAAACAGGTAAAAAAAAAAAGTTTTAAACCTGATGCCTCAAAATATTGGATCAGTGCATTAGAGCTTGCAGTTTAACATGATGACTAATATGCTGACCTAAAATTACTGCAAGTAGAAGAAGTTTTCCTCTGGAAATTGAAAAGTAAATTAATATTTTATTAAACAAAAACCACTGCAATAACATAGCAAATATGATGCAAACAGGATTGTTACTTCTTTTTTTTACCAGCATCGCCACAAAATATTCAACAGTCAATTTTCTAATGCAATGCAACCAAAAACTTTTTATGTGCAGAAAAATTGATGTTGTGCAATACAATGTTACTATTACTCAATGGTCTGTAGTTTATATCACACTAAACGATCTTTCCTGATCATCATCATTTTTGCAGTTTCAACGCTGGCCAATCGTACAGTACTACATTATCTTAATGACGCAGAAGAAAAGCAAACGAGTAATTATAACAGAAGAACAGGGTCGATGAATGTAACATTTTTAGTGGCAGCACAGCAATGGTTCAAAAACACAAGTGACTGCTTTACATCCAATAATTATGCGGTTAAGACTGTGCTTAAGTACTTTTATTAAACGCCAGATTAAATTCTGCTATTCTCAAACTCTGAATAATTACTTGAATACTAAGAGCGGCGTTAACTTCATTTGCATCTTTGATTTCTAAGCTCATTTTGTTACTGACTATGTACTTGTCTTGAATAATTACTTGATGCAATATTTACTTAAAGACTGCTTCAGTGAAAAGATTAAATGGTCGTATTTTTATGTGCTTTTAAACCTCTCTGTTCTCTGTGGAACACAAACACAGAATAAATGTTCTGGACGCTCTTTCTTGCAATTACAGTGAATGGAAACTGGAGCTTTTCAAGGTCCAAAACAGATGCAAAAGCACCATAAAAAGTGGCCCAGACTTGTGCTACAACAGACCAAAGATGTTAAAAGACAGATCAGTCCAATTCATAATAAAGGAATAATTCAGATTGCAGCTTCTCTAATAAACATGCCAAGTATATAAAGGTTAGAAATTACGATTTTCCAGTTTAAATATCAGTTCCTCAGACAAAGCTATCATGTGGCTTCAGAGTTTGGTCACATGGACTGGTTTTATTAGGTTTTTATGGGTTTTTTTATGGAGTGTCTTAAAGTGATCTTCCAAAATATGTGATCCATGGAAGATAAGTATACATGTTTGGAATTGCACCAGGATGATAACATTTTTAGGCAAATGATTACTTTAACAAAATAACGCACATGTATTTTGCACGTGACTGAGATCATGCCCTACCCGGCATCATTAAGCCACATTCATAAAGCATTAAAAAGGCATATTATGTTTCGATTACAATTCTCTACACAAGCTGAGAGAAGCTGTTACCACCTATAATTAAACTAGAGAAAACGTGCTGGCATTTTTCAGAATAAGCCAGAGGCTACGATTCCAAGTCGGAAATTTACACCACTGTTAAACCTGATGTGTTGTCATAAAAATGGAGCTAGACCTGTAGCGGTCAGCTTTAAGGATCTCTGACCCACAAAGAGAAAACCTTCTCAGAACCAGTGAAGGAAAGAAAAAAAAAAAGAAAAAAAAAAATCAATCTTTCTGCTTTATCCTTTTGGCTTCAGTGATAACAAAAAGAGGGCAGACGGTCTAAAAGTTTCATAAAATCCACAGGCTTTCACTGCAAAAACCAGTCAGATACATGACAGACTGTGCCAGGTCTGAAAGGTTTTGTTTTGTTTTACAGCAACCAGTTTTACAGTAATACCCTTTTTGAAACAATATGGACTCTTAAAAATGCATAGGTATCAACTATCACTGTAATAAATACTAGTCACTCCTATTCTCAACAGCTCTTAGACAAGAGCAACATAAAACCGCCATGACACTATTGACATGACCTTTTTATAAGTGTTGGAAAACACAGCAGCAAGATTTGATCCTCCTCAGTTGACATGTGGCAAAGAAGACTTTGTTAAAGGATAATCAATTTTCCCCTGCCTTCCAATACAGAATACGAGGCAGTGACATCCGTTATTTGTTTAACAGACTGAGCAAGTGTAATAAAACCACCAAGAACAAATATTTTAATTTAATTAATGTCTCAAAACCGTGTAGTGAAATCAGAAAGCGATCTTTTCCCTACGTGTCGTTGCTTCAAATAGTGCTTTCTTAATAGATCTGCACTTTATTGGTTCGTTGGATTTTTATGGTTCAATGAAAATTAATTGTGCAGTCATAAAACCTACTCAAACTTGTAAGAAGCAAAAACGGGAAATGGAATTAGTGCTGATAGGCTTCGGAGCTGCTTTTTATTTAAATATGAACATATAAATGATTGAATGGAAGGTTGGGTCGCACAGTGCACCAGAAGGTTATTGTCTGGCATTGACCCGTCGTCACTGGAATACAAGAACAACTTGGCTTGCATACAAAAGACTACATATCGAAGAAACTGCTGCTAGTACTGATGACTTACTGGAGAGAAAAAAATTAAAATAAATAAATAAATACAAGTATGCACACTAAGGCTTCAGCTAACAGATGATGAGAATTAATTCATCTGTCAATTTATTTCAAAAGATATTGCCCGTTTTGGCCAATGATTGGCTTCAAAAAATTATGCAAACTAAAAGACTCTGAAGACTTTTAAAGCACACACTGTAAAAATAAATAAATAAGTTCTGTTAAGGCAACCAACTTCAAGATATTTGAGTTCTCGCCTTAAACATTTAAGTTGTCTCAACTTTTAATTTTCTTACGGTGTAGTTTAAAAGGTTAAATATAAAAAAAAATACTGTTCAGAAGTTAGGGACTATAAGAAATTAATGTGTATTTAACAGGTTTGGAACAAATAGTGACAGTCAAGATATTTCTAATGACAAATTACATTGAATAAATTCGCTAAAACAGTATGAATTGCTATGAGATGTTGTCTGTTCCGAATAAATGCTGTTCTTTTTTGACATCCAAGAATATGGAACAAGAATATTTCAACACTTGTGATAAGAAGGCTGTGACAGTGACAATTTTTTACTAACGCTGTAGGTTATATAAATATAAATATAAACAGTGGTGCAAGCTTGCTTTGAAAAATGGTGGGGACAAAGACAGGTGGTTGTCACTAAAATGTAACATCAAATTGGTCATGCCAGAAGCATTCGGTGGTGCCGTGACAGAATATGAAGTGCTGTTATTAGCTGCTTTTCAGGGCAGAACTGTCAGGTACGGTTCCCATTGTGTTTCCACCCAAGTCTAGTACAGAGGGGAACGATTATAAAAGAGATGCGTTATCAACCCTGCAGTGGAAACCGAAACCTTAACCCTTAACTAGCCGGCTCGGATCGACACTTTTATGCAAAGAGAACGTTCAGCTTGATGGTGAAAAAGTAGCTTCATGACTGAATGCACTTTCCTGATGCACGCGACTGTAACCAGCGCCGGCAAAAATGTCATTTCGCAACAATAGACAAACGTATTGTGTAAGACACAGAAAGTGGAATTCACTGTACCTGTGAACCGAGAGAAAAGACTGCAGACGAGCGACATGATGTTTATCATACGAGCGCAAAGACTCATGTTCATGATCATACTTTTAGAGCTTACGTTCGGTCTAAAAGTATGAGGTTGTTGCATGTATGTATTAGATCATAAAGGAAACGCCATACATGGCAGTGTAACAGAAATCTGTGTATTAACAACCTCAGTGGTGGATCGTCACAGTCCGATAAGATTTTCTTCAGCACCAAATGACCATGAGAATGAAGAAGAATCATGTGACAATGAAGACTGGACTCACTGCAGGAAAAAACTCAAATTGTTTTAAACTGGAACTGCATAACTATTTTTAAACAAATTAAAAAAAAATGCATCTTTGGTGAGCATTTGAAACTTTTTTTCAAAAACATCTGACCAGTAGTAACACACACACACACACGTTTATTTTTAGTTTCAAACCAGCAAAACAGATAAAAGCATTACAAAACCACATCCCGAACACACACACACACACTCACTTCTGAGCAACAAATCAACTGTCCTATAAATAAAGTAATAAACCTAAATACGATTACTTGTGTTTGATTTAAAGTTCTAATCAAGGTTTATTGAAAACGTAAATCTGTTTGATTAGACAGCATGCAATACATGTATTTAAGTATTTATAGCTCAATGACAACTGCCACAGCTGCCAGTGAATAAAACAGTAAATGCAAGACAGAGAACTAATCTAAAATGCATTGCTGATTATTTTCATGTTCTATTATTATTGATCTCATTGATTCACTGTTCTCATGCATCCCCTGATCAATGCATGCTTGTCTGGGCAGATGTCTATTGCTCTTCTAATCAGCATTGGACTGATTTTGGAGTATTCAATTACTGGAAAACCAAGCATTCACAACAGCAGCACAAGTGTCCCAACGCCCGCTGAAAACACTAACCCAAAATCCCTTATGTTAACCATTCCACATGCATTTTAATCTGCCAAATCGACTCTGCGCTTTTAGAAGAGAGCATGCAGTTCATACAACAAACGCAAAACCTCATGAATCCTAGAAACAGATCAGATATAAAGCCATTGAATGATAACGCTGTAATCTTACAGGTTGAATTTTGCATTCGTTTTTCCCCCTCACTATCATTTATCCTAAAACCCCATAATAACACAACAAACCAGAATTCATTGAGATCCTGAATTCTGAAAATATTTTAGCCAAAAATTTGAGGGAAAGAGACAAATCTGGCTGGGGACTAACTGCCTGCAGCAGCTGAGCAATTGCTCGAGGGCATCCATTACATTTCTCAGGACCTAAGGTCAGTTGGCTGCTTCTGGCTAAAGCGAGATTGACCCAAATAATCCAAAAGCTTGGCTTAGGTCTTCAGACAACCTACATTGATCACATCACCCTACTTGGAAAAGGGTGCAGGAATGTTGCGAAAGACAGAAAGATCTCGCTCTCCTCCTCTCCATCAGTGGATTCTACCTCTAAGAGCATGCCTTATTCACAAGTAGTAAAATAAAAGAAAGTCAGCTGAATTATTTAGTATCCAGGCACTTCAGCTTTCGGGATGAAAGTCACTATATGATAGAAGCAAAACAAACAGAGCTGGAATAAAAGCTATGACCGAAACATCAGAGATACCAGAGAAACGCTGTAAGCTCTTCATGTTGCGTGTTCAAACGCTTGGGCAGAATAACTCAAGAGCCAAAAATAGCCTATGATATAAAAAGCCCGTTCAAAGTATTGTCAACGTTACATGGGAACAATTACAATATTGCAGAACCTTTAAAGCTAGATATATTTAGTTACCTAAATTCAAGTTTTAAGAGGTTTAAGCAATCGGGAAAGGCAAAAAACTAATGTTCTACCTAATACTCATTATTAAACTTGTTATTAAAATGTTATGATTATGAACACTGCATTTTTCAAAGTAAAAATATGGTCCCCGCTTGCAGTTTCAGAGAGGTTCGCAATCAATGAATGCCTCCTATATGTGTCAAGTGATTGCTAATGATCAACTGTTGATTGTGTTTACTTTATTGTAATTACAGTATATAGTAATATGGTGCAGACGGTTGTCGGTAGGGCATATTTTATTCTGCTTACATAATTTGAATGAGCAGCCAGCAATAACAAATCAGACATTGCATTTTGGGCTTGTTTGTAATTAAAACTCCTGACCTGCAACATACATAAATTCTTTTTTCCTCGTTAATATTGGTATTTTAATTAAAAAAAAAAAAAAAAAAAAAAATCACACAATTTACTTTATCTGGCTTTTAAATCAACTGAAACTTTAGTAGCTTCTTTTTTTGGCTGCCCCGTCGCAATTACTTTACAGATTTTACTAGTATCAACACAATTATCTTCTTATTACGACACATTACTTGATCGATTATTATCGCACCCTTAAAATGTGTTTAACACGCTTGTAAAATCTGAAAACTTTTAAAGCATCATGCCCTGTGACAGCACAGCAAAATCAGTAGTTTGCTGAAGTTAATGTGCCATGCAACTATTAAATCAAATAAATGTGTTTACATGCCCGCATCCGGTTGCCAGCGGCCACAGTCTCATAAGGCAATGGGAGTTGTCATTGAAAATAAGTGTGTTATTTTGTGGAAGATTCTACCTAATATGTATACTGCATAATCTGACATAAAAAGACAACTGATGTGACAGTCTGCCTTTTATTCACGATCTCAGTTCCACTGTATAATCTAACAAGGAAAAAATTATGCCGTTTATGCACCCTGTAATGAGTTATGAACCATTCAATCTTTCAAAATGCCCACAAGGTTGAATCCATCTCTCGGTTACCATTTGTGTATACACTTTCACTACATTGCCCCAAACATTGATAATCTGTGAACGTCTCAATGAGAATTAATTTCTCTTATTGGCTTGAATTGTGCATAATTAATGGGGAGAGGAATGAGGTCTAAGCGACCGGAGAGCTCCGTCATCTATAATAAATGAGAGGAGCTCAGAGCCCAGAAGGGTGTGTTTTGTGTCCTGCGAGTAGGCTACTTCCTGCGGCAGTCACGCTCTAGGGAGAGCATTACAGGTGGAGGTGAGAAACAAACATACTTTTGTGAAGTACAATGACAAAGCGTGCTGTTACTGAAGCATACTGGGGCCTGTTCCATAAAACAAGTTTACCAAAAAAGCCGTGCTTATGGCAGATAGTCTGACTTACTTTAATACAAATTAACTGGCAATAAGTCAGACTAACTGAAATAAGCCTGGCTTATGCTCTAATCTTGGTTTATGGAACACCCTCAATGCAAACATATTGCATTCTTATTCCAAATACAGCTTAAAAGCCATGAGCAAATACACGTGGCGAAATATTTAAAGCTCCGGCTTGGAGCATTTTATAAAGTCGAAACTTTTTAAGTACATCATGGCCAAGCCTTGCTTCGGATTAAATGACTGTTGATAATTTTCCGTTACATAATAACATAATCATTTAAGAACGGCAATTTAAATAAAGAGAAATTTTAAACAAACACAACTGTCAGTTAGATTTGTTTGGTGTTATAAAAAGTCTCTTATGCCAACCAAGTCAGCATTTATTTGATCAACGACACAGTTAAAAACAGTCACACAGTGAAATATTTTTAACATTTCAAAAATCTATTTTGTATTTTAATACATTTTAAAAAGTAATTCATCATTTCTCCAGTCTGCATTGCAACACGAGCCTTCAGAAATCATTCTAATATGCTGATTTGGTGCTTAAGAAACATCTATTAATATAAAAGGATTGTTGCTTATTTTTGTGGATACAGAGATACATTTTTAAAAGATTCTTTAAAGAATAGGGGAAAAAAGCATTTATATGAAATGAACAGATCTGTGTTGCCCTTTTTGATCAATTAATGCATCCTTTTAAAAGTAATTTCTCTGAAAAATTCATCTCACGGACTTTTAAATGGAAGTGTATCAAAAATAAATATTTATCGCTATTTAAGTAGTCACATATTTGAGAATAACAGTATTAATATTCAATATTTACATAAAAAATATGAAATTTAATATCAGTAATGATTAGTATGTTTTCCTTCATGAACATTATTGTCAATGAAGTAAATATCCATCCGTATTGCGGAGAAAAAAAACAAAAAACATATGCAAATAGTCAAAAACAGCCTGGTAAATGTCACTGTGACCTATCCATTTTTAGGAGTTTCCAGCTTTTAGTTTTCAATGCAAGGGGAAAAAAAAGAATCTCACACAGCCATTTTTACTTCATAACCTTGAGATCAATTTATTTTCTAAGGCAATTCAGCTCCTCAAAGGTCAGAGTGTCTGGCGGGGCAAGACAGAGTGCCCACATCCGCGTTTGACAAGTGAGACCCCACAGGGTCCAGCTGTGACTGTTTGTTTCCGTCATGCCAGCGATCAATGGATGAAATCCTGCTATTCAGGGGTGAATTATCACCGTTCTCATGCTGAGCCGCTGCATTAAGCAGGAGAGATGAGGGACTTGTCAGATCCGCAGGAACACCAATAGTCTTGGAGAGGAACGTAGAGTCTTCTGCATGCATTAATGTGCTTAACTTTAGAACTGTTTAATCCTGGCATTAAAACTCATCCAACTCTGGCGAACAAACTCTGGCCAGCAACCGTATTATCAACAGGTTTTCCACTGTTAGCCTCTTAAACAAAGCGTGACTGGAATAGTCTTTTTCTCACATGCTTGAATATACTTGAGCTTTATAAGCAAAAACGAGCCCTCCAGCAAAAAGAAAGAGTACACCGCGCATAAACTGGCATTACAAAGTGACACAATGTAAATCTGAAGGACACCATATGAGCACAGACTCCATTTCCTTATGCAAATAACTGAAACGTAGTGACTCATTGTGAAGGATAAACTAGGAGGAATTCCAGAAACCAGCCATTTTCTTACATCAAAAAAAAACAAGGACACAAGGTCAATACCAGCTGAAAGGCGATTTTTAAGCTTTACCATGCTGTCAGTTTTCATCTGCATCTGTACTCTGGACTTGCCTGATTCAAATGGGAATAACTGAGTCTCAATCAATAGCAAATTTAATTTAATCAAGCTAACGCGAAGTCTACATTCGACTCAAACTGAGGGATTATTAAACTGGCTTGACATGCTCTAAATGCACCATCCTGACAGAAACAAGAAATGACAGCCTTGTTCAAGCTCATAGTTAACACTTTAACAAATCACCTCAACCAAGACGTTGAGATGAGCTCAACAAAAATATATATTTTTAATTAATTTTATTAATTAAATTTACAAAAAAATATATATTACTAGTTAGTTTTAAAGGCTACACTGCGTTTGAAATACAGAATATAATCAGTGATATCATTTAGGTGCATTTTTCTATCCTAAAACACTTTGAAAAAATTTGGTTAACAATTTAAATCAACTTCCAAACAGATGTTTGATTTGTAAATAATAACAACAACATGGGCATGATGTTCATGAATTAGGGATGCAGTAGCTAAATATCTACCACTATATTGGTTATTGGCCAATATTATATCGTTTTAAATTATACATGTTACTGAGCTCTTGTAAATACTGCAGCCATCGTAGGTTTTGGCTTGCTTTTATACATAAAGAACGTAGTGATAACACACCTTGAACTTATTATATAATTTTCCCTCCCAGTTTACATATAAACAAAAAGGTTGCCCCATGACTGAACAGTGACATACAGAAATACTAATATAATATTAGAATATATTAAAGAGTATATAAATATTGACTAAAAACTGGGAATGCTGACAGGAAAGTAATGCTGCTTAACTGGAAAAAAAATAGGGAAATACAAACTAAAATATTGAGTGAAGTAGGGAATAGATATTGAAATATAGACAAATGTTGATGGAAATGGGCATAGCTGGACATAGTATTAAAAAAACTGCCTCAAATACTGATAAACAGGCAGTGCTGGCTGAAATAGAGGCAGCAAAGACTGAAGAGTACTGTCTGAAGTACCGACTGACAATCATGTTTTCTGAAATACAGCCTGGTGAAAACTGACTTGGGGGGATACACTGACGAATGTTGACTAAATTCCGACAAGGGAACGCTGACTGAAATACTAAGTGAAAAGAGGGAGTATTAATATAATATAATGTAATACTGTCCGTCAGTTTTGAACAAACTACTGTTCGGTGACCGATAGAATGAGTGAGAGCACGTTCGTCTGTGGACTACAGGAGTTTCTTGTCCATCAACAAAGCTGTCAGACCATACAGGTTCCTCAACAACACGTCTACTTATCTATCGTATTACAACGCTGCATTCTCCTCATGGGTAAACGCTTTCTGAAATTGACTCTGTCAACACTCCTCTCTTTCTGTTCTCCACTAGTAGTGACATTAAACTAATAACAGCACTCGGTTTCGTCAAGTTAAAGTACAAGGGGAAAGTTATTTCACAACAGTATCTGACGTGATTTCCTTCGAGAGTCTGAGCAAACCGCGGGAGGACATCTAATAAAAACATACAATACCTCTTTAATCTTGGCTCTTTTCGCTTTAATATCAGGATCGGCGGGTTCGTGCCCTGTTGCTCCAGGCGGCCGCGCGTACTCAACGAACGGCAAACTGTCACCTTTCGCTCCTTTCCCCAGTCCGTTCTGAGCAAGTTTCGCTTTGTCGCTGTTGATCTCCTGCTTGATCTCGTCCGGCCGTTTCTGCAGGGTGTCCTTGGCCTCAATTAGCGCCTTTTCGTGGTCTTTTTTGATCTTGGCCAGGATCTTCTCATCCTTGCCCGCGCCGGTGCTGGTGTCACTGACCGTACCTGTGCGCGTCTCTGCCTCCACCGAAGACGAGCGGAAGAAAACTCCGCTGAGCAGCTTTGAGGAATCCGGCAAGAAGAAGATAGCTCCGAAACACAGGGTGATGAAGGCGCTGAACACTAAAAGCAGGATGAATTTCTCCGTGAGCCTGAAGGAGGTCGGGCTGGCGGACTTCCTATTCGGAGTGGCCGTGAAAGGCAAGAGAGAAGCTACAGGCATTTTCTTTTCCGTTTAAAACCCCGTCTAAATGTGTTCAATTCTACCACAAAGTAACTCCCCGATCACCTTGACCTGCGCTGCTTGCGATACCTGTTACATTGAACTCAAGGTGTCCGAATAGGAGACGGTAGATCCTCTGAAAGAAGTTGATCCCGCAGCGCGAACGGAGTCCCAACGCTTCAACTGATCACGCCTGAAACACATCTGTGTAAAGTCTCGTTGGCGGAACGGAAGGAATGGCAGAGATCCGTGATTGACAGCGCGCCTTGGCCAATCGCGTTGTGCCGCCGGTGCACAAGTTCATTGTGGGCGTGTCTTCCGGATTTAAAGTACAGAGGCGTGATGTCTTGTTCAAACTTAATTGGTTATGGAGTGGGATTATGGCCATGATCGTAAAGGCATAAAAAGGTTTATGAAAACGTAAGGGTTGGCCAAATTAGGGTTTTTTTTAGTTCGAACTGTAATTATTATAAATAGCCCCTGTGCAGTTGATTAGCATTTTAATCGAATCCCAAAGTAAGGCATGAACAACTAGAGTTATGACTGGCTAGAATTAATAAATAAAATGTAAGAAAATGTTATTAAATGTTATTAATAGCAAGTATAGAACATGATTCAACCCCACAGACTTTTATTTAGGCTAACATAGACGTGAATGAAATGAATTTGTGACTAAATATAAAAACTAGCCTATGGCAGAGCCCAGGTTTAGCTATACGCCTGACATAAATAAAGCGAGACCAGATTGTCCTATAACCGAGGATTTCCTGGAACAGTAATCATTCAGCTTTGACTTTGTTTTCTAAAGCACCAGCGGTAACATTGTTCTTTAACAAGACTGAGAACAGGAGACAGCTGCTTCATGCATGAAGATTTGAGGGGAAAAACTGCTTTGAGAGTTTTTACTTTCTTAACAGTAGGGCGCCTTGCTCCTCACATCTGGAAAGCTGAAGCATACATTATGTTTTTTGGTGTATTGTGAGGTTTGATGGCAAGCTCATTGTTTTAAGTCAGTGAGTTCATCTGCCAGTAAAATATGAGCAGTGGTGGGGTGCGCAGCTGTTGTCTTTGTATAGTGACTGTGTGCTGTAGCAACTTTGTCAGAGATCCAATGCAACAGATTCAGTTTATCCATATGTTCTTCTTATATGATTGATAGCCAAATCTGTTTCACTACAATTAGACTACTTTTTAGAAACTCCATTGTGATTTGCTTTTGTTGCTTCTTAATGTAATTCAACCTTGTTTTAGGCCAAACGAACTGCAAATGCTTGTTGGCACACATTTATTTAAATGAATGAGTTGAAACCATGATTCCAAAATTCATTTCTGAACAAATCCACTTCCAACACATTGGCTGAATTAACGAGCCAATTATACACTCAAAGACGCTCACTTCTCGCCATCTATTGGTGTAACTATATTAAAGGAAACAGATTCACTGAAAATCATAGACTAGCCTGTGTAAACACTGAGAAATCCAAGCTCTGTTTATGTTATGTTGGCACTCTTGGTCCTAATGAGTTTTTAATTAGCCATGTTTACTTGTTTTTCTGCAAAATATCTAAAAATCCCTAAAACAAGTTGCATTTACTTGAGAACCAACATTGCATTAGATATTAAGACTTGTTTTCATATGTATCATGAAAATGAATATATTTCGTCCTACTCACTGACAGTCTTTTTTGCTTGTTTGTTTATATAAGTAAAAAAAACTACCAGTACAGTATAAGACAAAATACATTTTTATTACGGATACATTTTTTGAAAGTCTTCATGTTTTATGCAGAGTTGTTTTTCAAGTAAATATGTCTTGTTTTTAAAAGTATTATTTACTTTAACTGGAAAAAATATGGCTTTGCTGTATTTTCGGCTGGTAGCATTCTATT
This sequence comes from Enteromius trimaculatus, assembly GCA_032361065.1. Taxonomy (NCBI): domain Eukaryota; kingdom Metazoa; phylum Chordata; class Actinopteri; order Cypriniformes; family Cyprinidae; genus Enteromius; species Enteromius trimaculatus. The sequence goes on along the minus strand of JAUMHP010000254.1, from coordinate 212,861 downwards.
TTGTGTACGCTAAAAGAAGGAGAAGGAGGAGAAGCAAAATGAGAGGAAGGTTTTGTGGTAAACAGCAGGTGTCATGCAGGACATGTTACTATAAATGCACACGGGACGGGCAGTCACATTACCTGCCGCAGGAGTTCGCCCACACAAATTTCAAGGGATTTCAATCTTGTCACTTCATCATAACAGCTGGCTGTTACTCCCAAAAACATAAGGAAGTGCATGAAGGAGGTTGAAAAGGCTCTGCATTATGGGAGGCAGGGTTTTCAAGGAAAAGGAAGAGAAAAAGAGACAATCAGGTCAGGAGAAAAAGAATTTGACAAACCGAACCAGTTCTACCACTACACCCACTTTAATTTTTTTTTCAGTTACTTTTGTTTGCTCAACAGGACTTTCAAAATGACGGCAATTCAGTCACATTTATTTAAGGACTAGTGTAACAATAGGATTGCTTCTTTAAAGGAACAGTTCAACTAAAAATTGACTCACCCTCAGGCCATCTGAGATGTAGATGCTTTTTTTTCATGGAAACAGATTTGGAGAAATTTATCATTGCATGACTTGCTCACTTAATGAATCCTCTGCAGTAAATGGGTGCCATCAGATTGAGAGTCCAAACATCTGATAAAACATCACAATCCGCATATAATCCACACGACTATGTATTTATAATATACAAATTCATCAGGCATTTTAACTTTGACTCATCAAAATACAATTCCATAATAACACAGGGAATACACCTACCCCCTATTTGTCTTTTCACATTAAAATACACCAAAATATTGTTTTAGAACTGTTTTTGCTTGTCAGCATTGCTTGAGCTGTGCATATTTCCCTCAGATTACTCTAAAAACATTTTAATAATGGATTTGTTTCTTACAAACATGTAGCTTTTCACTTAAAGGTGCTGTATATAGGATTTTGACTCTATGAAAGCATAACAGTACCACAATATGTTTGCAGATATTTAAAGTAACATGCTTAACCATACTTGATTATCTAAAAAACAATGCTACAGTCAATTATTGTCCTTTGAAAATGTGCATTCCGGCCCAGAATGCAGGACATTGTTTTGTGAAACTCGCCTACCGTCAGTTTACCCAATGCCAGTTGGCGTAAAAACACAGCACATTCCATCGTCATTGCGCTCAATCTAGTTGTTGTCTTTAATTTGGCAACCTTTGCGTGCGTCAAGTCTGAGTAGGAGTGGCCAGGTGACAAAAACATCTCCAATATTTTGAATTTGAACTGCAATACCTAGTTCAACCACTCTGTGTCAATCCTACATATAGCACATTTATAGGGGTCACCCGGTGCTACGTGCACTTTTACAAGCTGTTTGGACTGAAATGTGTGTTGGGAGTGTCTGTATACAACCACCCTACAATGATAAAGATCTACCAGTAGTTTTCCTTTAATTTAATAAAAATAAGTTGCCCCTTCTGAAATCAAGCCATTCTCAAATGCATGTCAGTGTGGCGTCATACAGACAGAGGCCACTCCCACAATAGTTGATTGACAGCAGCGTGTCACACAGACTGAACTGGTGTCTTACCTCAGACCCGTCCTGAGTGAGCCGTCATCAGACCGAGATGCAGAGACAAGCAAGACTTCTAAGAGATTGAGGTGTTCTGTTGTTGAATGTATTAATGAACATAGCAGTAGTCATTTACTTCCGACATCTGAGTGACTGAAGACGCAGAGGAATAATGTTACGTTTGGTTCTGAAGGGAAACGCGCTGAAGAAGCAAACTCATCTACATCTTGGAGGGGTTTTGGGTGAGGATATACTTTAAAATATGTTTCCCAAAAGAAAGTCATTTGAATGACTTAAAAAAGGAAAAATGTCAGCATTTATTGGCCATTTAGAAGCAGTTCATAAAGAAACTAAAACCTCAGCTTGTACCTGAGCTAAGACGCTTCCTGTAGAGAGAACGTGTGCACTGCATGCAGCTCAACACCTGCTGCTGCACACATCACCTGCCATGCGCTGGGTTCCTAATCTCGCTCATTTACCATCTTCAACTAAACTGTACCATTCACAGTTTGCACTTCACTTGTCATCAGCTGCTAAGATGACGCTTTCTAAACATTGAGGTTTTTTAGATGGTTTGAAAGAACCTTAATCATACAGCTCTAAAAAACATTTGGCTGATTTACAGTGCACACAATAAGCTGAGGAAATGAAAATTAGTCCATATTTGTTTCGTCTTTGAGAGAGTTTCTATGGAAGCCATATGGTGTCTTTGCACCTGCTCGAGCAGGCAAATAACACAGCCTGTGGGCATCGAAGAGGGAATGACAGAGCCTATCAGGTAATGCCATATAATTCACAACTGAAAACAAGTTGTTGTGAAACAGACAGATTCACAGATAGTGAAATTGTACATTCAAATTAGGGAGGTAAATGTGGAAATGCAACAGCATTTGATTATTTAAATGCTGTAACATTCTTTTAGCCAAATAGTAAGTGAAACTGTGTGCATAAAGCATAGAAATTACAGTGAGAGTTAGAGAAATGTAATTGAATCAGCACTGAGGCAAAAAGAGAATTTTTACATTTTTATTGGCAGTATTTTGGCCTTTCATTTCTCATGTCACATGCCTGCTTCACTCTGCAATAGCCTTTGGCCAAACGATGAGAAATGGGTCTCTCTCTTTCTCTCAATACCAATATATGTGACCAGGGATTGGAAATAACCTTTTTTGCTCACCAGCCAATTTGGCTACTAAATTTTTACGTTACCGACCATTCATAACTTGTACTACACAAAAATAAATAAATAAATAAATAAACAAACATGGAAATAAACCATTAAAAAATAATACAAAATGTTTTGACGTTTTAAACATGTTACATACTGATATTTGAAATTATTTACAAAAAGGATGAATTAAATGTAAATTAAAACCGCCAGTAGGTGGCAGTAAGTCAAGTGAGTGTTAAGTGAGTCATTGCGAGTGAACCGAATCATTTGAACAGATGATTCATTCAGGACGAACGTCATGTTGCTTAGAGACACCAAACAGTGTGTCTCTGTTTAGAATGATATTTGTTGGTGAAACAGAGCAAGAACTGCCAATATAATGTCTAAAACGTTGTAAAAAAAAAAAAACTATCACATTTGTAACCATGCTGATGTAAAAAACAAATTGATTAACATATTAAAATATTAAAGATTAATATGAAATATTACACACTAACTTGGTCTAACCAGATGTCGTGTTTATACATATATTTGTTTTGCATAAACTTCCAAAAGCAATTGATGAGTGAATTTAATTCTACAAAAATCAACATGTCAAACAGGTGGCGGGTGTAAATATCAAACCCTAAATGCGACACATTGTCCTGCCACTCTGGTTCTAGGCTTGACCAGTGCAAGAGATGATGCTTTACTGCTTTTGCATGGTTTCAACAAAAAACATGAAGCAGCACTACTTTTTTCAACATTAAAAATAAGAAAAGTTTCTTATTTTAAAAAACATGAAAAAATCTTACCGATCACAGTCTTTTAAATGCATAAATAATTGATTACATTTTGTGACAAGGATAACCGTAAGGAATCGACTTAAGTAATTCCAAATCTTGTAACCAGGCTATTTTGAACAAGTAACAAGTCTGCCATGTTTGTTCTGACCAGCTGAGGAAAAAAGCATTGCAATAAATTGTGATATAGTGATAAAAAACAAAACAAAACAAATGATCGGTTAGCTCATATCAAATCAAACCTTGCACATTATTATTTTTGTTATACTTTATTCTCAAATTATAAATGTTAACA
>JAUMHP010000254.1:162074-176316 GCA_032361065.1 Enteromius trimaculatus | reverse complement strand
ACCCCCCCCCCCCTCCCCTTTTTTTTTTTTTCTTGGGGAGGATTACAGCTCTTGTCTGCCAGATGTAGTGTGGGTGGCCAGAGCGTGAAGAGTCTAGAGGGTGCTCTGGAGGGCGCTGAGGAAGCGCAGGCTCTGGAGGACACTGTGGTGGGCGCCGTGGAGGCGCAGCCGACTCTGGAAGTGCAGGTGGATCGGGCCATGGCGGCAAGTCCTCCTCCACCATTGTCAGCGTGGCAGACTCTGGCAGTGGCTCTGGCAGGGTGGCAGACTCTGGCAGTGGCTCTGGCAGCATGGCAGACTCTGGCAGTGGCTCTGGCAGCATGGCAGACTCTGGTTCTGGCAGCGTGGCAGGCTCTGGCAGTGGCTCTGAACATAAACTGTCTGAGAGGCTTACCGGCTCAGGCGGATCAGGCTCTCCTGACGGCAAAACCGGAACTATATTCCGCGGCTCGGTGGGCCGTGAAGGTGGACCAGAGTCCGTGAAGATGTACGCACTCTCTGTCGTGGATGTGCTCTCTGCTGGCTTGTTCTGCGTGTACGGCGATCCCCTCATCTGAGAGCGTACTGACATCAAACTTAAGAACACTGCCGATCTCCATGGCAGTTCCCTTTCTACTGGTGTGAGTCGTTGGGCCGTACTAAAAAACGCTGCCGCGAGCACTGAGTCCCCGAGACCCGACCGTTCAGCCACCTGATGGAAGTTCAAGACGAAGTCTTCGAACGGCGGGTCTCGGACAAGAGCGAATAGCTGAGAATGCCATCTTCAATTCGATCGTCTGTTCTGCCATGCAGGCTGCGGTGGAGTGAAAGACGTGAGACGATAAATAAAGTAACAAAAGATTTAATGAAAAACTAGAAACAAAACTGAACTGGAACACATAATGAAAACCTGATACAGAGACCATGCACATACAACGACCAATAGCCAGAAACACCAGAACACCGTTTAAATACCAAACATAATCAAGACACCATTCAGAACAACTGGGACCACACAGCAGGTAAGGGAGTGAGACTAATGAGAAGGGCGGGGTTACAAACAAGACACAGCACATGATAGACAGAATCAAAACAAACACAGACAGCACATGGACCATGACAACATGACATAGGACAACATTACAGTTATATGCTTGACATTTTTTATTGCATTTTAGGCAAGTTGTGATGATTTGAAAAGGTTAAATTAATCAAACATAGTTTATGATCAGCACTTTCTGCCGCTGGCCACGTTGTTGTTACTTAAAAAATGAAAACTGTTTTGTGAACAATAAAAATTTTGGCTATGTGTGTGTTGTAACGCAAGCATTACTGAACATGTACTGAGTAAAATATTACTGAAACTTGATTAGTAATGCCTTACACTACAGCGTTACAGCAACAAGTAATATATAACTGTAATATATTACTTTAGTAATGCGTTACTCCAAACACTGATGAAGTGTAAACTGTATCTACTGTTAATGTATTGCTGCAATTATTATTATTATTTTTTTTGTACTGAACTTTATCTTAAAATCATTAGAAATCATTTTTTTCAACTTGAGTTGCAACTTAGATTATACTTGGTTTTAATGAAAGACATAAGAAAATATTATAGAATCAGTACCTGCTTGATAAAAGCTTTACTAAGCTTTTTGGAGTAACCAGTAAGATTTATTTCCTCATTTCAGAGGACTGAAATGTCTAGTTGAGTGTGCTTGCACTTAGTTACAAGAGTTAATTGACAATCTGATCCCTAAGATCTGTGTTAGCCGCTCTGCCATGACTCAGACCTTTCTGCGGTGATGCCTGTCATTAATGTTGCAGAGCTCAAGCACTCCATTGAGACTGTTGCTTGTCTGCTGATGGTGCTGTATTGATAAATGAAAAGCATTAAGCAGAAGCTTGTTTGATCTGCTCAGTGGAGAAAGCCACAGAATCTCCTGGCAAACCAATTTACACCCATTGCTTATCTTTCCTTGCATGCTATCTGTAAGCCTTCATGTTTATTTTTAACTATATATATATATATATGATATGAGGTTTCAGTGGTGGGCTCTTTTGATACGGGCAAATAAGCAATCACATATAAACCACACCTTCAAGCACTATCGCACTGTGGCAGGACGTTCCTGTCACATTTCCCCCTTATTTAATTGTTTTGTAGTACAGATAAGGTTATATCTTTTTATTTATATGCAGTTAAGCTGCTCTCAGTCAACAGATCTATTTACTGCAAAACACACTCAGTAACACCTGGAGTGTGTTTTGACTAAACTGCAGGAACGAAATGAGGAACGAAATGAACTTTTGCCATGAAACAAGCCAACTATCACATCACCATTAAATGGCCTCATCGGTTTGTGCCACATTTATATGCACTGCACAGATGTCAATACATTATGTAAAAATAAAAGCCAATAATAGGCACTTCACAGTGAAAAGGAGGCAGAAGACAATGAAAAAAAATCTCTCAGCTGTCCACGCAATGTGACAGTACAGTTTTTTCCATTCAACGCCCACAATTCCATTTGGCTGGCTTTTTTAAATGAAAATAAAAATGTGTCTAACGGAATACAAATAAATAAAGAATGCACAGTTCACTTTACAAGTTGATTGAACGTAAATGTGTGTTGGAAGTGTGTGAACACATCCATCCTATAAGGAAAAAAACCCACCCAGTGTTTTATTTTAAAATCTCCGCTCTCAAATCAGGCTGTTCTAAGATCCCAGAATGACATAGTTCTGCACAGGCACCTCTCACGATTGTTGATTGACAAGATCGCCTTACTTTAGACCTGCCCTGAATGAGCTGTCATCAGTCCACTATTGTGTCGACTCCAGTGCAGGGAGGACTAGATATCTCCCATTAATCATTTGAAGTGTTAAGTTGTTGGATTAATGAATATAGAAGTCGACATTTACTCCCCACATCTAAACCGCTGAAGATGCAAAGGATTAACATTACGCTACTTTCATTTTGAAGAGAATGCACCAGTCTACATAAATGCGTCTATGTTCACGCAAATCATTCATGATCCAGCTTTATCTACACATGAGTATGAGGCCTCGTATCCACCAAAGCCAGTGTATTATTCACTGAAAATCCACTCTGACAGAAATGCTCAACTGTGAGCACAGGAGAGCACATTTTTTCTTGTTTGCTATGTAAAAGAAACTCAATGCTCGCCACGCTCCTGGTGTTTTAGTTGAAATTTTAAAAATGATGTAAAAATATTTGCTAGTTGTGTGAAAAAAAATGTAAGTATTGTGTGTATTGACCGTGTGATGTCACATGATCAGACGGATCAATTTGAAATCATCTGGATGTCCTCAATGTTTGGAAGCAGAGTCCCTGTGATGCGCTGGGCAGTTTTCACCACCCGCTGCAGTGCCTTACGCTCAGCAACAGAGCAGCTCTCATACCACACTGTGACACAGTTGGTTAGGATGCTCTCTAGAAGTTCACCAGGATTGCAGAGGAAAGCTGGATCTTCTTTAGTTTCCTCAAGAAGAAAATACGCTGGTAAACCTTCTTTACCAGGCTGGAGGTGTTGGTGGTCCAGGTTAAGCCCTCCAAGATGTGGGTCCACAGGAACTTGAAGGATGACACAGGCTCAACAGCCATCCCGTTAATGTGGATGGGATGATGTGAGCCTTTTCTCTCCTTCCTGAAGTCCACAATGACCTCGTTGGTCTTGGTGGTCTTGAGGAACAGATTATTGTCTTTACACCATGTGGCCAGATGCTGGACCTCCATCCTCCTGCTGATGAGACCGATCACTGTGGTATCATCTGCAAACTTGATAATGGAGATGGATCCATGTACAGGTCTGCAGTCATGGGTGAAGAGAGAGAAGAGGAGGGGGCTCAGCACACAGCCCTGTGGCACTCCAGTATTAAGTGTGATGGTAGTAGAGCCCTGCGCGGGACTGTTTTCTTTATCCCGCTCCCGCCCGCCAAATTTCTGTCCATTACCGCCCGCTCCCCGCAACGTGTGTGTTACACTCCCGCCCGCACCCGCAAAACTCTGAGAATTCAGAGATGCATTGATTTTGTGTCTCTCTTATTAAAGAGATTCATGTTTGTTTCTTTCCCTGACCTGCATGTATTCTGACGAACTGGTAGGGAAGATGTATGTGCAGAAAAGAATGTCTCAAAGCAAATACCACGTTTGAGGTTCTTTTCAACATTTGTTGACAATCACATCATGTTGCTAGGCAACCTCACGATCCCGCAGTCTTTTTTTTAGCCGCCCATTCCCGCCCGCAGCAAAGTTCAAACCGCACGCTCCCGTGAGATTTGAGTTGGGTCCCAATCCCAATGCAGCCCTCTAGATGGTAGTGGAGCAGGTGTGGCCTGACCTGACATACTGTGGTCTGTTGGTCAGAAAGTCCATAACCCAGTTACACAGTTAGGTGTTAATGCCTAGGTCTCTGAGTTGTGCAATTAACATGGAGGGTATGACAATGTTGAATGTTGAGCTGAAGTCAACAAACAGCATCTGTGCGTAAGAGTTCTTATTGTCCAGGTGTGTGAGTACAGAGTGCAGCGCTATGGAGACTGCATCCTCTGTGCTTCTATTGCCTTGATAGGCAAACTAGTGTGGGTCCAAGGTTTGTGAGAAAGAGTCCTTCAGATGTCCCAAGACTAGCTGCTCGAAGCACTTTATGATGATGGGTGTGAGTGCTAAGGGCGGTAGTTGTTTAGGTTCGATGGGCTAGAGTGTTTTGGCACTGGCACGATAGAGGTGAATTAGAGGCATAACTGCTTGGTTATGAGACATGTTGAAAATGCCTGTGAATACCCCAGCAAGCTGCTCTGCACATGCTTTAAGTACGTGCCCAGGGATGTCGTCTGGTCCAGCAGCCTTGCGTGTGTTGATCCGGCTCAGTGCGGTGCAAACATCCGAGGAGGTGAGTGTGAGGGGTGAGTGGTTGGTTGAGGGAGGGATCTTGTTCGCTGTATCTGTATTGTCTCTCTCAAAGTGAGCATAAAAGACATTAAGCTCGTTCAGGATGACAACATTAGGGGTTGTGGGGGTAGGGTTGATTGGTTTATAATCACTGATGACCTGGATGCCCTGCAACAAGCGTTGAGGGTCAGAGTTGGAAAAGTGCTCCTCTAGCTTTAATTTGTAGCAGTACTTGGCCTTTTTGATGCCCCTCTTCAGATTTGCCCTGGAAGTGCTGTAGGCCTGTATGTCCCCCGACCTGAAGGCAATGTTGCATGCCTTCAGGAGACACACCTCTTTGTTCATCCATGGCTTCTGATTTGGGTATGTAGTGATCTGTTTCTGGGTAGTAACACTGTCTATGGTGGAGTTGATGTAGGTCAGAACAGAGGAAGTGTAGTTGTTTATGTCTGTGTGAGAGCCACAGCTGGCCTGGGAAGCAAACATACTCCAGTCTTTGTGTTGAAACCTGTCCTGGAGTGTGATGTCAGCCCCCGCTGGCCACACTTTGATGGTCTTCACTGATGGCTTCACGGTTGACGAGAGAGGAGTACTTGAGGGTGAGGAACAAAGAAAGATGATCTGATTGTCCCAAGTGGGGGAGGGGGGTCAAAGGATAGGCTTCAGCCATGTTTGTGTATACATGGTCCTAAGTTTTGTTACCTCTGGTATGACAGGAAATGATATGATGAAATTTGGGGAGCACTGTCTTGATTAAAATCCCCAGCAAAAATAAATGCCGCCTCAGGGTGAGCAGTCTGTTGTTTACTGATGACTGCATTAAGTTCGTTCATAGCAAGCTTGGGATCAGCATTGGGAGGAATGTAAGCTGCAGTTATAATAGTGGTGACTAAAAAATCATATCAGCTTTAATATTCATAAAGTAATTACTGTGGCCAGTTGGACCAGCTTGATAGATTCTACTGGTCACAGATAGATAGATAGATAGATAGATAGATAGATAGATAGATAGATAGATAGATAGATAGATAGATACTGCAGGGTCAAAGTAAATTGAATGGTACAGTGTGTGACAGCAGACAGAATCAAACGGCCTCACCTCAGTGGCGTCTCTTTGGCTCTGACATGCACTTCTGCTGTGATAGTTTCACTCAAACACTATCTGCAATCTCTGTTCCAGTGTTTCAAAGAGACAGAGACATTCAAGAATAATGCAGTTTTTTGCCTGGGTTATCTGCACTAGTTGATCATCACGCTCTCATATTCGATTCATTGGACTCCCTCTGTGCTCTGGTAAGTATTGTGTTTCTGGTAATTCAAAAGGCTGCCTGTGTGATAACACTAATGAGACTTTTTGCAATTAACCCAGTGGTCTCGTCAGGTGGGCCTGAGGGGAAATTTGTGCTGATGGTGTCATTATGGGTTAGATCACAGCGAAAAGAGAATATCTGAAAAGAAAAGTCTACAAATGCATCAGGAAAGGAGCCAGAGGACAACGTCTTGTTACTGCAGAACTGCGATACGATTAAAAAAAAAAGTGGAATTGATGGTGTGCGATGAAAGCGGCGCTCCAGCTTGACTGAGGAAGCGTGTATACAATACATAATGTGTGTTATAAATTATTGGCTTCGTCTGACAGGCAATGGATGGGTTATGCTTGTGTGGTAATCTTCTTCTGCCTTGCGTCTCCTACTCTTCGCTGCCTTTCTTCTGTGCCTACTTTGAACATAAAAGAGTTTTACTTTGCCCACAGAGTCTGTAGATTTTAACTCTTTTAGTTTGAGCCTGATCCATAAGCCTATTCTATCCCACAAGGAACAAGAATTGACTCCTACCATCCCATCCATTTGCTGTAGAAGCTGACCTATCGTTGATGTTACTGGGCTTTGAATTAGCGGACAGGGAGAGTTACAGTCATGCATTCTAATCACACGCTAATCAGTCCAGATTAGAATTGATATAGAGAGAAAATGGATTCATCCCCTCACCCCATGAGATTCTGGAGTTTAATAGAGATGCATAATGCTTGTGATTTCTTCAAAGACCCTCAGATTGACTGTGTGTCCATCAATACACCGTAAAAAGATATCCAATGACTGACACTTCAACAGTGCTAAAAGGACAACCCCTAATGAGCTTTACAGGACAAATTCAAAACTGGACTGTTAACAAAAAGTATGACTAACATTTTTATTTATTTATTTATTTAATTATTTTTGACAAAACAGCATATTTAAACCCCCCAAAAAATGCTTGATTTTTTTTTACCAATCATTCTTACATATTCAAATCTTTAACCACCCAGATCTATATATCCAGCACAAACGGATTTATAATTACTGCAACAGCAAATAAATTCTCATGATATTTTATTCAATTACAGAAGAATAAAATAAAGCATATTTCATTACCTTTTGAAGGGCTCAGTGGAGCAGATTTTACCATTGCGGTCATTGCTCACATCCTAGATCTGAATGAATAAAATATTTTTATTAAATACTTTGTTCTTTACATAGTTGAATGTGCTGACAACAGAATCACACAAACATTATCAATGGAAATTAAATTTATTAACCCATGGAGGTCTGGATTTGGAGTCATAATGGAAAAACACTTATCCAACTTTGATGTAATGTCCTTAAAACAAGTCAAAACGAGGCTCGGTAGTGTGTGTGGCCTCCACGTGCCTGCATGACCTCCTTACAACACCTGGGCATGCTCCTGATGAGGTGGTGGATGGTCTCCTGAGGGAACTCTTCCCAGACCTGGACTAAAGCATGTCTCCTGGACAGTCTGAGGTGCAATGTGGCGTTGGTGAATGGAGCGAGACATGATGTCCCAGATGTGGATTCAGGCCTGGAGGACGGGTGGGCCAGTCCATAGCATCAATGCATTGTCTTGCAAAAACTGCTGACACACTGTAAGCTGCAAGCACAACCCCCACCTCGGACCCTCATACCACCCTCATGGAGTCTGTTTCTGTTTGAGCAGACACATGCACATTTGTGGCATGCTGGAGGTCAATTTGCAGGGTTCTGGCAGTGCCCCTCCTGTTCCTCCTTACACAAAGGCGGAGGTAGCAATCCTGCTGTTGGGTTGGTGCCCTCCTAAGGCCTCCTCCACATCTCCTGATGTGTCTCCTGGTAACACCTCCATTCTCTGGACTCTACGCTGATGCACCATCCTGGATGAGCCACTTGTGTGGCTTGTAGTCTCATGTTACCACTAGAGTGAAAGCACCGCCAGCATTCAAAAGCGACCAAAGCATCAACAAGAAGTCTGTGGTCACCACCTGCAGAACCACTCCTTTATTGGGGGTGTCTTGCTAATTGCCTGTGATTTCCACCTGTTGTCTATTCCATTTGCACAACAGCATGTGAAATTGATTGTCACTCAGTGTTGCTTCCTAAGTGTACAGTTTGACTTCACAGAAGTGTGATTGACTTGGAGTTACATGGTGTTTAAGTGTTCCCTTTATTTTTTTGAGCAGTGTATTTACACACCATGGGTCTCTAGCGAAACTCTACACTTTTTTTAACAAAAACTAACAAACAAAAAAAAAAATCAGAAAACAAGCATTCAAATTGATCAAAAACATAACTTTTTTTCTTGTTATATTGTGTATATTGAATAGCTTGAGGAATGCTAAGAACACTGATGTCTAAATTTACAAAATGAAGATGACCCATGGTATGCTTTTAAAAGAAATAGTTCACCCAAAAAATTAAACTCAGTAATTTCCTCACCAAGTAGTTCCAATGTGTGAACTATTCCTTTAAGGGTTAACTATATGTTGCAATATAAAGAAAGTCAGTAAATACAGGTATTTTACAGTTGTAAATACTTAAGCATAATAACTAAATTGTTTATTATAAGCGTACACAGAAGTTATGTTGTCTGCCACCTCAAATGCTTGAGCTAAGTGGATTCTGTGTGGCTGTCAGTGTTTTTAATGTTCATCAGCTGGAAAAAAATATTTTCTGAAATTAATTGCAATGATGTAGCTCTTTGTTATTATCTGTGGTGAGGATCGTTGTAATAGAATGAGAACAATTATTAAAACTTTAGTTATCGTCCTTGGTACGAGCGGCCCTTAATGCCCTGCACACTTCATATTACTTGTTTCAAGTGCTTTTTAGAATGACAGCGATGCTCACTTTGGAATGACTTTTCCCCATTCATCTAGCAGAATCTTCAGAGAGTGGAATTTGGCAGTCATAAGGGGGATAATTAATGTGAAGGAGAATAATAAAGCATATTTACCAGAGAAAATCAAGCTAATGCAACTCCTCAAGCCTAATACAGAGACAGATAGGTCCTAATTATCAGTTAATCAGTTTAATTACCCATAATTAGCCTTTTCTAATTATCCTACCATTTTGGTCTGCAGATACATCATCAACATCCACGTCACAAAAGCCTTGTATTGTCAATTTACAACGAGCCAACACAAGACACACACAGCTTTCCAAATGACTGTTGGCCAACAATCATTCATTAAATCATTAACCTGATTAATGCATACAGCTCGTTATGATTACACAAAGATGAAATCAACTGATGACGCACACTTCATCAGTTTTCTGATCAGAGCGTATAAACTTAAATTTACGGGTGATCCTTTTTTTAATGCAATGGAGAAAGTAAAAAATATGCACTCTGAGGGAAATTTTACAGCTTAAAATTATAACTGCTTCTGCCTCCTACTGAGTAAACAGTATGCAATATTTAGCAGTTGTTGTGAAGGAGAAAGACACCTCTCTAATGATCTAATTCATTATTCACTGTGTGAGTTACAGATGGCGAGGGTGAGAGATTGCATCTATGTGCTAATGACGGCCTGTCAACATGATACCGCCTCTCTATACAGCTTCCTTAGGATGGGAATAAGACACTGAAGATGTTAATATATGCCTTAAAAAAAATAAATAAATAAATCCAACACGCACTACACAAGAAGACTGCGTCTGTGGCCTATGAGTCATGTATACTTAAGTGTTGACGTTAGATTATACATACTCCATGTTTGATTGTCCACTAAGACAGCAATCAAGCATCAAAACCTCTGAATTTTTTATATTTTACTGATCTTGTATGACAGGCTGTGACTGGAAAACAACTTGTGCACCTATATAGCATTATCAAAATTTTGGGCAAAAAAGCGTGCATTATCTTTCAAATCAAAGCACAGCTCATACAGAAGTCAATGTTAAACCAAGCAGCTTTCTGCTGGTCATTGCAGACCCATGTGACCAACTTGAACCTGTTGCAACTTCAGTCCAGTAATTACCCTAGGACAGGAAAATTGTACTTTAGACACAAGTAAAAGCAGATTATAACAGGTAAATGTGATTTTAACTCACACACAATTCTACATACACACAAATATATATCTTTGCAGATAACGTTTGACCAGTTTACTTCACTTATTTATTTACTGTGGCAATATGGCTTTAAAGAGCTTGTGTTCTTATATTTATGATTCCCTGAGTGAGAATACTTCAGTAAAAGAATCCCAACAAATCAAAGAGACTGAAAGCAAATGAGATGTGGTGTTTGATAAAACCGTGTCCACTTCACATACCGGACATGTTGTGTTAGAAAATCACTGCAACATTTTCAGTATTATTCTGTACCACAAGCACTTTCAGTCCCTGCTGATCTTCGGCGTTCAATTTCCTTCTAGCTGCTCCTTGGTAAGATGCTCCTCATGTCCGAGAGCACCATGGATCTGTAGTTGCGCTCCAGCCCCTCCATGTACTCCAGGTAATTACTCACCCTGAAGCCGTGGATTGGTTCCTCCTGCAAGCGGGCAAAAGAAGCACAGATTAGATGAGCAGCGCTTGAGAGAGCCGGCTTGCGAAAAAGAGGTAGAACAGGTTTATAACAGCTTTAGCATAGATTGTGCTCAATCCGTTTCGCCGAGAGTTTGATATTCTTGTTGCAGTCTGAGCGGATCCTGATTATCCTGCGCACAGAGTGGCTAAAATCACCTTTAAAATGGTGTACTGCTGAACGAAATCATGCAAGATTTTATACTTTATAAATACTGTGCCAGATCTCACTGCCTGCGGTAACAAATGGCAGTTATTAATGAAACAAGAGGTTGCTATGTGAGATGTGGCTACACGTTCTGATGCTAAATAAACAATGCACTGCCTAATATACTTTGACATTTAGCTGTGGATAAATAATATTGTTTGGACAAAGCCAAATGAATTACATTTTGTTTACGATGAGTCAGCGAATGCAAGTCCTAAAGCTGTGCCTCAAGTTACAGAAGGACACTTCGGTTCATGGTGAATGGATGAAAACGAGAGAAAGGATAATAAACCTTTATGAGTTTGCTGCGTTAAATAAAATATGCCTGCAGTGTAAGCAGTTTTGTGATATAACTGCAGACCACAGCAGTTGGTATGGCAATCACAAACAAAATAGATAAGCTCATAATGCTTTAAGAGCAAACAAAAAACTAATGACTGGAGTAGTCTATTACAAAACAAATGATAAACACTTGTATCCACTGCTGATGAAAGCTAGATAATGCCATACATTTTAATACGGAGCATGTTTATATATAACTGAATAGAGTCAGAAAATAGAAAAGAGTAAGAGTAAACTAAAGAAAAATAAAGGTCGTGAACAGGAAGTATGCTGCTCTGATGACAGAAGGTTCACAATTTCTTTGGTGAACCGTTAAAATTCTTTGGTGAACTCGTAGGAATACTTCACCCAAAGATTAATTCACCATCAAGCCAGTCCACACTTTTAAGAATTGCTTTTCTTCTAGGAACATAAAATGGATGGTTTGAAGGATGTCCACAGTTTGAAAATGTGAAAAAAAAAAAAAAAACACCATAAATGTGACCCTGGACCACAAAACCAGTCTTAAGTTGTTCCTTGAAGATATTTAGTAAATTTCCTACCATAAATAATAGTTAGAGTTGATATGCATTGCTAATAATGTAATTTGGATAATTTGAAAGGAAAGGTGATGTTGTTAGTATTTCGATTTTTTGCATGCTCAGGTTCCAGATATTCAAACGCTTGTATCTCAGCCAAATATTATCCTAACAAAAATACATCCATGGAAAGATTCATTATTTAGCTTTCAGATGATGTACAAATCTCAGTTTTTTAAAAAAAAAGACAGGTTTTGTGGTCCATGGTCACATATTGAGGTCTTTAGTTTCAAACATGGTGTGACGAAATTATTTAATTTTGGGCTTTTGTTGTATGTCAAAAAGCAGCTTGGAGATTCTGCTAAATGTCTAATTTTGCAATATGTAGAACAAAAACTGAGAATCTGAATTGACACGAGGAAGGTAAATGATGAAAGAATTTTTCTTTTTGGGCTTCTTCACATCAATAATGACAGCTATGGAGTAGCAAAACGACAACATAAAGCCACAGAGCCATTAGGTAGAACGATAGTGAAAAGTCCAGATGTTTCCCTAAAGCTGAAAAAAGCTTTTCGCCTACAAAGCCATTCAAAACTATAATTGGTTGCACGCTGGTGTGTTTAAAATGAAACACTAAAAATGACATTTTAATTACAAGTACCCATTATCTAAAGACATTAAAACTATTCCGCTGCCTATTGTTACTGATAAAAAACACAGAAATAATGGTTCTGCGGGATGCTTTGAACTCACTAGCCGGGCTGTGTCATGGTTTTCAAAGTGTTGGATATATTCAGCAGTGACAGACAATTGCTTTTGAAATCCTGCAAACAAAGAATGCCTTTAGTTGAGTTGGTTTTCTGCAAAGTTGAATCATACAAAAAGGATTCATTGTACGTCTTCTCTTGCATTTAGCTTCAGAGTGACATCGGGGAGGGATGGTTACGAGTAATTTCCATCCAGATCTTTAATTTAGATGAAATATAGATAAGTTTTGTAATCTTGGATATGTACAAACCCCCAGAAACCTTTCAGGAAAAGCCTGAAATGCTTTCTCTTTTGTACAAGGTACATCAACACACACACGAAGACTGAAAAGTTTGAAACTTTTAAGGGTGAAACAAGGACAAGAGTGTGCTTAATCTGATTTACTGCAGACACACTAGCGGCATTTAAACCTCTGTGCATCCTTTAAAACAACACCGGCCTCTGGATTATCTCACCTTAAAGGACTAGTTCAGCCAAAAATGAAAATTCAGTCATTATTTACTTACCCCCATGTCTTTCGAAATATACTTTTCTCTCCTCTGTGGGACAATTTGAGTACTGTATATATGATGCTATTTTGTCCTTTTTGGAGATTGACTGTCCTAGATCTACTTCCAATTTTATTAAATGGAAACAGAACATTCAGCTAAACGTCTTCTTTGTGTTCCACAAAAGAAAGTCATACTGGTTTGGATTAAGGATGAGTAAATTATTTATTTTGGTATACTGCACCTTAAGAAAGACCTGCAGGTCCTGCGTCTGAGTGTGCTGGAGGATATCCTGCTGCAGGTGACGGAGGGCAGAGACGCACACGTACACCTGGTAGTCTGGTCCCATGATGACACATGTGGCTACATAGTGACAGATCTCAGGCCAGTCTAGGTAGTTCCAGAAGCACTGACCGAGCCACTGAATACAGATCTGAATAACAAGTGGCAGGAGAAACAAAGTGAGAAAAGGAGAGAGAGTTAGAAAAGTAGTTTGAGAAAATGCAACGTTTGCACCATCAATTTTTTAAAATCAATCGATATGAGATGCTGGAAAAATAAATGAGAGCTCAAAAACTCGAGAATCGAATTCTAACATGATGGCCTCAAGGTCTGATGCAGTCTATTACCTGTTACAGAGTCATAATTAGCC
Source organism: Enteromius trimaculatus (assembly GCA_032361065.1). Classification (NCBI taxonomy): domain Eukaryota; kingdom Metazoa; phylum Chordata; class Actinopteri; order Cypriniformes; family Cyprinidae; genus Enteromius; species Enteromius trimaculatus. The sequence goes on along the minus strand of JAUMHP010000254.1, from coordinate 162,609 downwards.
ATGAAACAAATCATCACATCACTTTCTTAAACAGCTTTTTTGCAGTAAAAATATTTTAATTAATTTGAGAAGTAAAACGGTTTTATTTTATTTTATCAAGAAATTAGTAATTTTATTTAGCAAAGAAACATTATATTTTAAGTATCAATAAATACATTAATATCTTTACAAAATTATTTCGATTTTAAATAAATGCGGCTCTTTTGAACTTTCTATTTATCAAATAATCCTGAGCATAAAATCGTATGAATAAAAATTATATGAATAAAAGAGTTTCCACAAAAATCTAAAGCAGTAAGATATCAAAATCAATATTAACAATAAGAAATATACTGCGAGCTGCAAATCAGCATATTTACATGATTTCTGAAGGATCCTGGAATAATGACTGTTAAATAAACCTGGAGGTCCAATGCACTGCAGAGTTTAGCTCCAACCCTGATAAAAAAAACCTCACTTACCTGTGAGTTTCTAATGATCCTTATACACTGATTAACATGCTCAGGTGAGTTTGATTAGGGTTAGATCCAAACTC
>JAUMHP010000254.1:136875-156855 GCA_032361065.1 Enteromius trimaculatus | reverse complement strand
AATGTTCAGTGCTTTGCTACAATCTGTATTGTTAAAAGCGCTATATAAATAAAAGTGACTTGACTTGACTTGACTACCAACTTTCACCATACAATGTTTATTAACTCAAAAATATGCAGTTTTTTTATTTCCTGAAAATAATGGTTTTGGAGATGGAGCCAACACAGAGTTTCGTGATTGTCTGCTGTAACTAACAAACAGACATGAATACTAAAAACTAATAATGTCGGAGCAAATCATCATTTTTACTTTACACCTACACCTGACTAGGCCTAGATTTAGTCTCAGACGTAGCACTACGTCACGAATCACTGTCAGTTACAAAATAATTTCTGTTTTGGATTTTGTTGAAAAATGTTGAAAATAAAGAGCTTGTGCACGCAAAACGTGCTGCATGTGAACATACTTTTATGTTAGTTTTAATAAATAAAAATGGGAAAATAAATCAAAGAAATTCTTTTTTTATATTGTTTTTGCTGTATCGTAACCATATCGAACCGTGACACCACTGTATCGTATCGAACCGAACTGGGATTTTTGTGAACCGTTACACCCTTATTTGAGAGGGGTGCGAATTTTGTTGAATCATTCTTTTGAAGTGGTCACATTACTCAAGCTCATGCCAGCAGATACTCCTTGCAGCTGGGATTTAAACAAAAGAGCATGACCAATATTATTTCCTAGAACCATTATGTTTAATAAATGAAAACCCCACAGAGTCTCAACTAAATAATTCTGCTTGCATGAATGGAAAGCTGACAAATCTCGTCCAGATGGATTTTTACAATAAGCATACCATGGTGAGCTAACAGCATGTCCTAACCAGGGGGGATACAGAAAGTTTCAAGGAAAAAAGCATTATTTATTTATTTTTTTAATCACAATCACCTCCAATCAGAAAATATTTCATGTATACAGTAGTTGTGAGAATGTGATGTATTTTTAATTCCATATACTGTACACCCTCTGAACTGAATGATGTCTCGGTTAGCTTTCTTCAAGTTGGTCACATAAAAAAAAAAATCCTTTCATTAAACATTAAATTGCTGTTTACTGACCTTTATATTCTGCCGGTGGAAAGAAGCAGTCGGTGGATGAAGACGAGAGATGCAGCACGACCCTTTCCAACAAATCTGCAAGAACTGTGAGAGAAAAGAAGATACAAGAACCATCAAAGCAATTTCCTTAGAATCAAACCTCCAGCAAAAGAGCCTCTTTCATATAAGGAGTGGATGCTAAAGAAATGAAAGAATGTTTTAAGCTACACAAGTTTAAATATAGATCTTTTAAAGTTTACTTGCAATCTCATTCTTTGGTGTAGCATTTATTTTCCTGTTTGTTGAAATGCATAACTCCAACAATGCACAAAATACACTGAGTAACTGTAACTCGAACATCACTTTAAATTAAGAAAGCAAAGCCTAACAGTGTTACACTGAATCAGACATTGGCAGGCATCCAGTAACAGCATGTACTGTATTAAAACACTAGCCAATGGTAAACATGCACAATAGAACGGGAAAGGGTTTTAAAGCTGTATGCTAACAAAATTAAAAAATAAATTTGTGTGTAAACAGGAAAGAAGTGTCAGGAAAAGAGACATAAACAGTAATAGACATCAAAGAACATTGTAAATAAATTAGGGCTGCCAATAGATACAACTATTTTTAATTGTGATTAATCACACACATATCATGAAATTTATCTTGTTTAATACGTTAATGTTGCCATTATTTACTATATGCAGCAAAGTAAACCCAAAGACTGAAGGATGATTGGCACAAAACTGTATTTTCTGCAAGCTTATTTCAAGATACATTTAGATATCTTTTCAAAAAATAAAAAAGGAAACTTGGGAGACTCCAAAAGGACAACAAATATGATATAAGGCTAACTGATACATTTGCGCACACTGACTAAACACAGCAATATACACAAGACAAATTAAATCATTATCCTAAATGTGTGTGGAAACAAAGTGAATGTCCTGTCTGTGTATGAGTAAAATGCATGATCTGTGCATCAAGAGTGCTCAAACTCCCGTACGTCACCGCAAACATCTTTACCTTGATTGCAATCCTCACCCATCAAAAACTGTGGCGGGATGTTTTGATGCTGTATTTCATATTGCGCAATGCTTGAGTGAGCTCTTGTCACAAAGCTTGTGTTTTAAAGCAAAATACAGAGGAATTAATAACTCACTGAAAACGCAATGGGAGTATCTATTCTCTCTGCCATCACGTATGCCATCAGCCTGCTTTACATTAGCCCGCTTTTGTACTGATTGCTTTAGTGGATTGGTCTAAAAAGCAAGTTTGCACTTCATTGTAAACAATCTATTCGAAATTTAAAGAAACTGTTCTTCCAGAATTAGAGATCGTGAATGCATACATTTATACGTTTTCTTTTCCAAAATAAACAAAAGCCGGAACATATAATGCAACAGAGCTCTTTTGAATTTAAAAGGGTCATATCATACATTTTTTATCATTTTATTTGTTTACCCTCCAGTCCACTTTTAATTTGCCAAAGCAGTCATAATTTAGTTTTTTTTTCCCACTATCTCTCTGACCCTTTAAAATTAAACAGGCCGTTTTGTGCTGTTGTGCCTTTAGGTTCTCTATGTAAATGCCCTCTTTGCATGTGAAATGAGTAACAAGACTGACTCACGAGCTACGGCTTTGCTGTCAAACTCAATATAGTTTGCGCTGCCCCGTCCTTCAACAACAGCCTCTTTGCAAAGCCTGCATTACAATATGACAGGATCACGGAACAATTTGCTCTGAAATTTGCTGCAGAAAAGAATAGGATTGTAGTTGGATTGGATAGCAGCTGGAAAGGATAGGATAATGTTCATTCTTCTGCCGTTAAGAAGAGAGTCCGTGCCTGAAACACTCTTAGCAGTTATCCTACTATCATCCTTATTACCTCACGGTGACCTGGCAAACATCTTGTTTTATTAAACAGATGTCAGATTTCTTGTTTCGACCCCTATAAATGCAGTAAAACTTTACTGTGAATTTCAGACAGAGCTGAATGTGGGTCATACCGTATCCAGTGAGAGTGTTTGACTTTGCAGCCATGATCTTGCAGAACTGTCTCCTGCAGTCCTCCATCCAGCTAGCATCTCTTTCTGTTTCTTTAGACGAGGCCAAGAAAGCACTGATCTCTGACTCTGAGAAGAAAGAGGCACATTGTTCGTTTTTAACATTTAAAAATGATTGTCTCCTGGCAATAACATTTGAACACAGTACACAATAAATTCATTTGCTGATTACATGGCCTATGGCAGTCTGGGACTCTGACTTGTAAATATTAACTGAATAACAATATACTGTCTCAAGTCTAACGTTTAAAGACAGGCTAAAATAAACACAACTGAGGCACTGAATAGGCTTCGTCCGCATACTGATGCTTCTTCCTAAAGAAAGAGTGTTTACTAGGCATCTAGTCCATATTTATTGAGCTGGGAAGAGCTGTCAAGTTGAAATAAAGATATATAGCTGTAACAATAAAGAAGAGAAATGAGTCTGTCATAAAGAGAGTATGTGCCCTTGAAGTTACTACAGAGTAGAACCATGTAAAACACTAAATTAAACTAATGGTTAAGGGAATCGCTTTCATAAATTACAAAAATATCAAATATAACACATACACACAGTAAGATCTAATGTTAAGCATATTGTTCTTACCCGGTTTAGTGCGGGGAATCTTGGGCACATCGAGAATGTAATATTTAGGCAGGGGGTATGAAGACACCATTGGCCATGGGTAAGGATCATTCCCCTGAGGGACAGATGGGACACTTTCCATAAATATGGTATGCTGTGGTTTCCTATTATTATTATTTAAGCTGTAGGAGGCAAAATATCATGTTTTTATCAACTGTGTTAAAATATTAATACATATAACACAATATTATCATGTCATGTAATGTAATTTTAGCATATTCTGTTAAACTGATATTTAATGTGTAATATTTAAAAGTTAAACAGCTGTTGTTTTTTTTAACACTAACAATAATCAGAAACTTTTTTGAGCACCAAATCAGCATATTAGAATGATTTTTGAAGGATCATTTGATACTGAAGACTGGATTAATGATGCTAAAAAATCTGCGTTCCCATCAAAGAAATAAAATATATTTCTTACAGTAATTACTGTTTTACTATACTTATGATCAACTAAATACAGCCTTCATGAGGTTGAAAGACTTTCAAAAACATACAAAAATCTATTTTAATTTAATTCTCATGTTAATTTAATAAAACATAATACTTGCAGTAGCTAGATTATAGCTGTGAGCACAACACCGTCACCCCTGATTTAATGTATAGGAAATACATTTGTCAATATCCTCACACTAACCTTTGGTCTAAACCAAGCAAGACACTAGTACTGAATGACAGCTTACTAAGAGAGTTCAGTCTGCATTCACCGTGTCAAAAACACATAATACATATTTATTGCAGTTTCAAACCAAGAGCCTAATTTCAGAATAAAACAAAGGAAAAAAGCAAAGGTGCAAAACACAAAGGCTTTGTTTGTCAAACACAGAAGTGTGCATGTTTATTTATTGTTCCAGCCGTTGCAATCACCTAAAGATGTGTTGAGTCATCAACCAGAGCCTCATCCTATATGTCATGAATGTCAAATTCTCTCATCACTCAAACTGTCACATATGCATCTTCTGCCTTGTTTACAAATCTCTTTACATTACATCAGAGGCTTTATCGGCAAAGCTCTTTTTTAGAAGAATTCCTCGCATGATTTCTGAGACATCTGCAATACAATCCACATATGCAACTGCCAAAGCAGCAGTAAACCCCTCCATGGAGATTATATTGATGTATGAATACTGATATATTACACCCCTTTATGGTTCTTAAATACATGGGATGTAGATAAAGCAGAATATTGACTGGGGACTCTTACAATTGTGAAAAGCATCTTGTATTCAATAACAGATTAAATCTTATTTCACATACCTTTACTTAAATGAATATCCAGCACTAAAATGTTTCCAGTTTATTATACTACACATACAACAGATAAGGAAGGAAAAAAGAGATGCTCTCACTTTCTGCAGGGCTCTAGGAGGAAGTCTCCTCTCAGATGGGCCACCAACTGTACTGATTCGAATCAGGATATGGTTTCTTTCCACAGATAGTCCATCAATGATGAATTCTCTGAGCATAATGAAGACCGTATAAACAGACAATATACAGAATCAATACATACTGTACCTACAGTATGCTCACATTGTTAATTCAAACTATCTAAGCCTATGGAAAAAAGAAAAATCTATTACTTTTGAAAAGTGAATGTTGGTTCACTGTGAATTATTGTGTCGTGTTGAACTACATTCAGGGGAATACAGGAAAAGCGAGAGACGGTCACTCACCCTTCACCTGTGGGCGGCTCTGTGACATTGTCTCTCTGACCCTGCAGCAGTAACTCAGAGAGGTTATACTGAGACTCCAGCAGGAGAAAAGAATCCAGGTTACAGCACAGCACGCTCAGGAGCCTGAATGAGCACAGATGTAATAAAGAAGTGTTGATACAGGAAAACAACTAACAACATTACTTCAATTTTGCATACTGAAAAGTGAAATATGTTGGTTATCATCTTCCAAAATCCTTAGCAATCCATCATCATGACATTAGCAAAAAACAATGTCATTTGCCTTTAAAATCAGCTGTAAAGCATAATTTTAGTGTCGTTTCTGATCAAGAAGTTTAGACTTTCAAACAGCCAGCAGTAGTTTTGTATACACTACTGCAGAATATTACATTTTAACTCCATGACACATTACCAGGGAAATTAGCACGGAAGCTGTGAGAGTAATAAATCACGAAATCCTGCACTGGACTGATGAGATGAGGGTATTCTGTATGAGTGGAGAATACAGTGACACCTATCAGTTCTGAAGCCAGAGGGACTGAGCTGCTAGAACGGTGAGGTGACACAGATTTTCCTCTCTAATGATTTCTAATGATGTGATTCAATGCAGCTGAGCAAAGCTGATTGTAGAGGATTGTCAATGCAGCCATTAAATGGCACTGTACTGTGACAGGGGTTGAATCAGTGCAGCATCAGCACTTCGTTTGCAGCTGAAAACTACAACAGTTTTCAGTCTACGCTTTCTTACTACAAGCTCCATCTACTGTGAAGGCAGAGACTCTAGCTGTGTGCCTATTTGCATACTACAGTACACCATACCCAAAAGTATGCACCTCAGAAAAATAAATACTGAGCATGCAGTAAGTCTTCAGTATTACCATAATACCACACTGTCTCATTGAGGCTGGATGCAACTTTTCCTGCAGAGCCTGAACATTCATAATCATAAACCATTTTTGAGGTTCTATCTCAGCTTAAAAATGCAGAGACAGCTATGAACCATTTGCAGGTAGGTGGAGAGAGTAAAAACAGCATGTTAAAAAATGTAAATTAATACATGAACATAATGACTTATTAGTAGACATTATCTTTGTCTAAAGCTCGCTTTAATTAGTTCTCGATCATTAGACATGACGTTATAGTGCCTGAAACCAGTTGACTGCAGATGTGCCTTCAGACAAAAATGCTGGCTGTGAAGTCAGCAGCCTCTGGATGCAGTCTATTCTTTGCTAATGGAAACGACTGTGATCACAGGGACGTGTGAACTATTGAAAGCATAATAACTGTCAGATGTTTGGATCCTGATAATCCTAACAGCACTCAGACCTTCAAAGTCTAGGCAATGCTAGATGTATTTACAGTACTCTGATATAAGATTCTGTGATGCAATACAAAGGGCTTCCAATAATCTATTGTGTGTTAGAAATACATCATCAGTGTTGATGAGCACAAAAATGTAAACACTGAAAAATATTGATGCTGTGAATTTTCAGAAGCTATTATTTCATTACCACATCCATATTTACATTTTCAGATACATAACAATACACATTATGTGTTAACCACATTTATTTTTATACCTCAATTATACCATTGTTTTTAGAGTCTTAAATTGGACACAAGGGGGCGATTTATCTATGTTATTGTGAAGGACTTAAAACACACCCTGAATAACTGAGGGCATGAACTGCATGCTGATATTTCACAAACAGACCATATCCACTTAAACACAAGAGTGTGGGATTGGTTCATACAGCATGCAGGTCTGTCTACAGACTTAACAGTTAAAGTTTTGTCATTTCCCTCAGATCCACACCCAACCCACACCTATTAATGAGTAATTGCATTAAATCACAGATTTATTGCACTGTCTGGGTTTTGTCAACCTTACTTCCAGAAATGTCATCTGCTTAAAAGTTTATGGCAACTTGTTATCTAAGATAAAGTAGGCTAAAATTCCATGAACCATGACTCATTTTTGGTTATTGGTTTAAGAGTTTATTTGGTAAGCTTACATAATTTGCTGAACAAGCACTGTGTAGCTGTTTTCTTATTCTTAGAATGGTGTCACATGATACATGTACTTCCCTGGTACATGCATGGTTAATATCTTGTACCGAAAGATAAATGAGTGGTAACACAAGGTGTACAGGATGTACCTTAAGTGTATGTACTGTACATGGTAACAAATAAGAAACATCACGGCTGTACTTAACATGCATGCTATTAAGTTTGTTTGCTAAGACGAGTGTGACTGTAAAAAGATGTAGGATGTTACTTCACTTCCTTCCACTATAGAAATAAAGCCAAAAAAATTCCCAGTATGGTCGCTGACATCTTGCGAAAATTACGTCATTTAGAGCCAGCATCTGCACAGTGGAGATTGTGAGGTGAAGCTACGCAATCAAAGTCCCTCCAAAACTCCCGCAGACCCAATCGAGAGCTCAAAATAATGACACCATGTTTTTGTAGCATCAAATAATTAATTTAAAGCAAACTTGTTAGAAAAATGTACACTTCAACAAACAGTTTTGCTCATAAGTTTACATACCCTGGCAGAATTTATGATTTCTTGGCCATTTTTCATAGAACATGAATGATACCACAAACAATTTTCTTTCACCCATGGTTAGCGTTTGGCTGAAACCATTTATCAATCAAGTGCGTTTACTCTTTTTAAATCATAATGACAACAGAAAATACCCAAATTATCCTGATCTTCCTGAATGATCTACAACATGATAGTTGTTCATGAGTGTCTTGCTGTTCTTGAGCAGTTCAACTGCCTGCTGTTCTTCAAAAAATCCTACAGCTCCTGGACTTTCTTTGGTTTTCCATCATCTTCTGCATATTTGAACCATTTTGAGATTAATCTTTTCACAATGGGGACAATTGGGGGACTCATTCATAACTATTATACAAGGTCAAAACATTTACTGATGCCCAAGAAGGCAGAACAATGCATTATGAGCTGGGGGTGAAAAGTTTTTGAATTGGATGATCAGGGTAAATAGTACTTATTTAGTCTTCTGGGAAACATATAAGTATTTATGTATGCTTCATAAGTGCTGTACCACATGAAAAAATGTAATCTTTCAACAAAAAAATAAATAAATTGCACATCATCATCCTGTTTAAAAGTTTACACCCTCTAGCTCTTAAAGCATTGTGTTGCCTTATCCAGCATCAGTAAATGTTTTCTTTTGTAACCTTTTTGTAATAGCTGTGTATAAGTCCCCCAACTGTCCCAGTGTGAAAATATGGCTCTCAAAAGCATGCAGTCAATGTTGGAAAGGTTCCAAATTTGTTATTTAGTTTGTATCACGTCCCATTAGATTACAGGGAGAGAGTGGAGTTTATTAACTATACTGAAGCCAGTCACCTGGAGGCGATCAAGACACAATGGCTTCATGTGATACACTTGGTAAGAACAGTCACTTACAGGTAGTGCCTGTACATGATAACTTAGATATAGATATTAGATACTTTACTGTACTTATTAATGTATATACATTTAAACATATAGTAATTATGGACAAGTGGGCACAAACAGGTAAGTCCTCATAGGTTTGGGAAGTGTTGGCTATTCTTGTGTAATGTTTATGTAAAGGAGTTCAATTTATTTTACAGTCCTATTTCCGTATACTTACTATGTACCATCTACCATTAATTACTCATTAAGTACCTTGGTCCATGCTCATACCCCAACTTGAATTGCGCATTCTGTACATTAACTAACAGGTTAATGTAGGACTGTAAAAGCACAGTAAAGTGTCTAATTATTTACCATGTACAAACACTACCTTTAAGTGAACGTTCTTACCCACACTTGTCTGTATGTACAAACTAATTACCACAAGATATGTACCATGTATGTACGCATACTGTAAAATAAAGTGTGACTTTTTGACTGCAATTTTTATAGTAGCTGTTATAACATGCAGTCACCCAGAACACCCTAACAACTGCATAACAAAATATTAAAGCCACCACACACATTTTCTTCAGAAAATCAAGTTACTTCCTCTTTATTTTTCTGTATTACTCTCCTTTATTTCACCTCGCTAACTTTTAAGTGTATCAACCTATTATTATGACCTATTGTTACTAGATAAGCTAGGTTATTATAAAAATTATACATCTATATAAATATTTAATAGAATATGCCACATTTTTATTCTGGTATATTGCCACAACTTACATTTTGACTTTATAAAGGAAAAGACAAAACTAACATGACAGCAACGAATAAACAGCACTCGGTTTCATCACTGCAATCGATCTTTAGATTGCCAAAGGCAACTTCCTCTGCACTTCCGAGGCGAAATGCCATATAAAGATTTAGATTCAGGCAGAATAACACAAACACGATAAGAAATGTTTTTTTTTTAAATCTAAATCAAAATTGAGACTTTAATCTAAGATCTCAGCTGTCATGCTTCACAGTGTGGATTAACATGAATGAAATACTCAAGAAAGACACCTTTTCATATCCATAACATTTTACGCGTGAACAGATAACCTAATCTTCTGAGATTGAAGAAAAAAAGAGACTGTCATATTCCACCTCAGTGGTTCTCATAAGGGAAAAACAATGATAAAAAACACAAATAATAACTTTTTCTGCCAAAGGCCATACATCCAGTTGACCTCTACAGTATTTTGGCAATAGCCTAATTAGGCAGACGCCAGCATTGGCAGGTTGCTTTGGCATCTTCTCAACCGTGAAAAGCATCAATAAAACTACACGAGACAAAATAAAACATGATAAAATAAATAAGCTCACTTACTGTAAGCGTAAACATGGTTTGTGATGACAACAATGAGTTTTTCATGTGAAACCAGCATGAAACTGCTGAAAGTCTGTTGAGTTTTTCAAAAACAACAGGATTTGGACACAGTAAATCAACAAAAAGGTGAGCCTGTCTAAAATTCAGGTTCTATCATGTAACAAATTATATTGTTGGGCTCTTCATGGTAACATTAATACATTATTCTTTTTACTACCTCGTTCTTAATACTCAAATATATTTCCTTTTAGAGACCTAGATTCAGGTTTCTAAAAAAAGGCTCTTTATGAAATGTGGAGGGCTACGGTATGTTAAACTCATAATGATAATATTGACATAATCCTTTTTAATATAAATACCACTCGTAGGGGAAATAATCGCCGCAGCACTATTTATCTATGTAAATTTGATCTCAGCCTGCGGTAAGTGATCTAAAGAACTCACCCCATTCTGTGTCTTATAAAAACAGAATTTATTTTTAAACTATGGTAATACCTTGATATATGTTGACCGAATGCATCAAAAGTGCTCCTTTTAAACGAGTAGGTGGATTACACCAGTCTATTCTACTTCCTTTGAAAGCCAGAGAACGTATTCATATCCTGGTATCACCCTGTCTGGCATTAATTCAGGATAATCATAGCACAGAGAACACAAAGGGCTGAATCAATCAGCCATTGATCCCCAGAGAAGAATGAATGGAGAAAAAAAAGTCTAATCAGATAATAAACCTCTATAAGGACCCGCTATAAGTTTTGCGCACTTCCTGTCCATTTACTGGTAGAGAGAACTGAACTATTGATCTTACCTCAGGCCAAACGTGTGGGACTGCTCATGGTTGAAAAGGGAGTGAATCTTTGCATCAGAGTTAATAATGATGAGGCGGTCCATCAGGTCCTGACGGGAAGAGTGAGTGAGTGATTATCAAAAATGCATGATTTCAAAATAATTGTGACAAAGACCACAGCTAGTCCTGGGATGTGTGGTACATCATCGGTCAAAGTCTGCCCTCAAATGATCAGGATTAGAACTGCAAATAAAGGAAATCTGAGCCAAAAGTCACATTCATTACATATATATCCCGTATTAATATATTTTCTTGTAATGGCAAAGCTGAATTTTAGCTGCCATTATTCCATTCATACGGCCCTTTGGAAATCATTCTAATATGCTGATTTGGTGCTCAAGAAACTTTTTTTTAAAAATTACAGCTGAAAACTTTTTTTGAAGAAAGAGTCATACATTTTTTTTAATTCTTTGATGAATAGAAAATTCAAAAGAATAGGTTTTTTTGGAAGCAGATTTTATTGTAACCGTACAAAAGTCTTGTCACTTTTGATCAGTTTAATGCATTCTTGCTGAATAAAAATATTCACTGTATTCTGAATAAAAACATTTTTGAATTGTAATGTGCATACTGTTCATGGATAACTTTCTACCTTTAGTCTTTTTGTATTGAGAAATCACTCAATACATTAAAGGTCAAAATGTGGACGGTTCATGATTGTGGGTTGTGACTAGACAGTGTGGGTACTCACTAAAACCGATGTGGCCATCTCTCTCAGATTGTACTCATTCTTGTTAGGAAGCGCTCTATGTCCCAGCAGCACCCACACAGCATGAGGTGAAGAAAGCAGATTCACTAGAGACAGGAAGGACTGCACAGACACACAAATCACTCCAGTTCACTCATAGCCACTTCAGATTACAAAGATTACAGATTCACTTTTATTACAAAGAAATAACTTTGAAAATAGCCATTCTAAAAGCAATATTTATATTTTGGGCCAAATATAATGTAAGATGTATTTAATTTTTTGTGTTTCAAGGCTTAAAAACTTTTATCAAAATGTAATAACTTGCCACTGGATAATGTTAATCAAGTAAAATGGGTTGTGAATGTAATTTTTATGTTGACTTTCAAGTGGTCGGTGGTTGATTGTGTGCACTTCTGCTATAATCATTTATTCATGGAATTACTCAGTGTAGCTTGTACAGGCACACTGTGGAAATTGGAAATCGAAGCCTTATCTAAATCCATAAAATCTCAATGAAGCGTGGCTTTTGCTTCTAAATAATTGTATATAGCAAAGAATTTCTGAATATTTATTGCAAGGTAATTATGGGGGAGTCGTAACCTTGAGGCAGCTCCTGTCGATAGGGTCCATTGGAGTAGATTTTGGATGGACCACCCTTAAATCCTCTCGACCACACTCCAAAGCTGACCACAGCTCCACCACAATCGTCTGGACAAATCCTGTAAATCCTCTCAAAATGTAACTAGTTTAACAGTCCTAAAACCTAGTTTCCATGTTAAAACACTAGCCTCTATATTGAGCAACATTGTCTCAGTAAGTACTGTCATGTACACGCCCCAAATCAACAGTAACAGGAACACTAACAATGTACAATACCTTCAGTAAAGAAGCCATGAGAAGAAAATATTAAAGTTGCTGCTCTTAACTCTCAAGATGTACATTAAATTGGTCATAAATAAGTCTTCTAGCTACCTGAGCTTTGCAAGGCCGCAATGCCTGGGGCTGTAGCAGCCACCTGGGTCACCATCACACCATAACCGAACTTCTCGCACCTGCTGACCTGAGATAAGAGAAAGAATGAAGGAAACACACAGTAATAGGTTAACTTTCTTAGTCGGGAAATATATAATAACTAGCAACTTTTCTCTGCTCGACAAAAAATTGTATGATATAAAAAATAATAAAAGAAAAAATTATTTTTATTTTCCCAAATGAAAATATACTTTAAGTAATGCTTGCAAATGAAAAATGCATTACTAGGGCATTTTGAGGTGTTGCCACATATATTAAAAGGTAAAACAATATATGGACCACCTTATCAGATCCAACAGCAAAATATAGATAAACATTTATCGTTACCACAGAGAAAAATATTTATTTTATATACAATTCTGTCATCATTTACTTGCTTTCATGTTATTGCAAACCTCTAAGGATTTTTTGCAAGACATCTTGAAACACACAAACCAGTTTTGGTTCCAAATTGACTTCCAACTAATTGAATGAAAGTCAATGGGAAGTCAAACAGTTTTTTTTTTTTTGAGTAAATAATAATTTTTTTGTTGCATTATCCCTTTACTGCAAGTATGACTTGCCACTAATATTAATAGCAGAATAAAACACTTGAAATTGGCATCTTATTTTAATACCTGTAGTTTTTTGGTGAATCTTGAGAACATGTAGGTGACACACTCATTGATGGCTCCAGTCTGTTGGAGGAGCAGCAGTCCTCTTGGTGTGGCAGCAAAATTCAGCAGATTGTCCAACAGCATCTCTTCCCAGGCCACCCTGCAGAACCAAGACAAAAGATTCAGCAAGGAAGCTAATTATTTCTTGTTTGTGTTGATTTTTTTCCACAAAACAGCACTGGCAGGGCCAAACTCAAGTTTAGCACAGAAACAAACAGCTTGTGAACAAGAGAACACTGGAGGCGTGATGGAGACATACTCACACGCTCTGCAGCTCCTGGGAAGTGATCACTGGGGGAGCTCCAGGAACAGGAGTGAGAACTCTCTCCGACACAGAGCTTGTCTGCGGGGGAAGAGAATTTACTGTCAGGCTGGACTGCTACGTGGCATTTAAACCCTCCGGATAAATAATGAGACGACACATTGAATGCAATGTTGATTCCTCACGCTGTTCCAACTCGCCTTTATGAAGGCAGAGGAACCCTGGGAGGTTTCATTATTGACAGCGCAGCACTTTACTGCTTCTTCTGTATTCTACAAATCCTCCTCAGACAGCCCACAGAACAAGCGTTCAGCAGTTCTTTAAAATTAATACTGTTTTGGGTGGGGAACATACACTGTAGGCTGTAAAGCTGCTGTCCAGAACAAGTTTAAAAATTAAGGCTTTATTTGGCTGTGAGAGAACTGATAATAACAAAATATAAATTTTCAATAGGCAGAATTTCAGGTTTTGTTAATGTGTCTCACTAAACATGATTTAGTGAAATCTTATTATAGATAAAGTGAACCCCTTTTTTTTTTTTAAATTACAAATCTGGAGTGAGTCCCTTAAATTATTGTTTCATGTGTGTATAGAATAGCAGTCAGTCTCGCATTAGTAACCATAGTAACAATTTGGCATCTTGTGGAAGTGAAGAGGACTTAGCCATTTGGTATCTGCCATTTTTAGGCTAAAATTATTTTTGTCTGTTCGATTTTAAACTAAACTACTGCTGATAAACTTGCTGTGTTTTTTATTCTTGGGAACCTGCTATAGCAAGGTCTGTCTTGCAATGTTGCCATGTCCTCATATTTACCATAGCTTTTAGGCTTGTTGTTTGGTCTATTGCAGATATGATTTTTTTGTTTTAGTGTAATAAAACATAATCCTTTGGGTGTTTTAGTGTTTTTGTGCTTGTCCTCGTTTGTTGTTGGAGGTTTTTTTCTATGAAGATCTGGCAACACTTACACTACTACAGGACTTGTGAGCTAAGATTAAGATTCTTGCATCTCACCTACAGATGAAGACACATTTTAATGCGCATTTGAAATACTGTATGTCATTAACAACTAGTTGTTCAGTACGGTTCCGTATACGCTGTGTAGAATTACTGTAAATGCGGCTGTCACTATCTGTATTCGCCAAATACACAGTTAATGTGGTTGTCACATATGCGTGTACAAAACGTGATTAATCATTTTTCGCTGCAGTGTCAGCCGGGGAGTGGTCAGATTCCCAGACAAAAATTCATCAGACAATTCAGTAAACTATGTGTTCCAGTCAGTGATAAACATTGACAACATCAATGACAAACTACACAAGTTATTGTAGTGTTAAATGATTACTTATTAAAAGTTACCAAAATTCTATGCCAGTGACCTCATAACACTCATACAACCACGGATCCAATCCAAAAACTAAATATTTTGAAATCCTGGCTTTTATATAATCATTGACAGAATAACTAAACATCTGTAGATTTAAAACCCACAAGGGGATCACTGTACACTGCATTTTAATTGAAAGGGTCCATCTCTGTTGTTACTGTATTGTAAGTCTGGAATAAACAGTCAACTAAAGAGTAAACTAGTAATAACTGGATTAGTGAGGCTAGTAGGTATAAAGGTCACCGTTCTCCAGGCTTTAGCGATGCACTCGTGCAGGCTGTATGGCCGTAGAACTTGCAGACCCTCGCAGGTGTTGTACATCTGCCGACAGACAAAGATGAAGGCCCCGCTCACGGCAGGAGGAATCTCCAGCTCGCTGAACACATGCAGCTCTTTTGCCAACAGCCTCTGGGTAAACTGTACCACAACATGTGCTGCTGAAATACTGTGGAAATAACATATTAAAATATAGTAGTATTATACCAAATTAAAATACTCTGAATATTTTAAAATTACACCTTTAACTGGTTGATTGGTACGGCCAAAGAAAGGTGTTACAACTATAGTTGTTGACACCCTGGGCTATTCTATTCTATTCAACTATTTCTTTCAAAGTATGCTACAACTCATTTCACTGAAGACACAGGTGTCAAAGGTTCCTTTCTTTTATTAAGAAGCTCATTCTTTCATCTATGCATACTGATGATATATTTGGCACAAGTGCCGACTAGCTGAAGATGACACTAGCAGGAAGAAGAAATAATGAATGTAACCTGAGAGCAAAATTAGATTTACTTACCTTTCACCCTCGGCCGAGACGAGATTTCTGTCATAAAGCAGGAGTGATAAACCTCGTTCAGTGGTAGCGATCCTCGCCAGCATGTCTGCTATGTGAGTCAAGGCACTTTCCAGGGAATTTAATTTGGGCTGCAACAAAAGACAAATTGAAAATGCTTGGGGTGAACAGTATAATGCATATAAAATGCTGCAGATGAGGTCTCTGATGAGATGTTATATAGAAGGTTACGGTTTTATTTTAAGATTTAAATTAACAGACTACTTCTGTAGTGCTATAACTGTAAAAAAAACTGCTTTCCTTGAAGATACATAATGGAAATCAATAATTGCATCTTGGAAATGTATATACTGTAGATACACAGTGTGTTGTTATGTTTTAATGTTACAATAAATTTATACAATTTAATGGAATTTATGTCTCATTAATAAATCTTCCCATGTTAGTATATCAATGCCTATATCTTTTCCTTTTGTGGCAGTGTGAACTATATAGTTGTGAAGATTGTCAACGTTTTACATATCAAATCAGTGAAAAAATGTAAAATGATATAGAATTGTAGAATAGGGCATAGTTTAGCATGATTTCATAATTATGTCTAGACTCTTGATTACATGCTGAAGGGATTGTTCTTGCCTTGCTGACCAGCTTTCCTTTGAGCAGGGTGATAACAGGAGCCAGCAGAGTTTCTATAACAGGGATTTGGTAGAGACACTCCACGGCACACTCAGTGCGGTCACATAGGGTCCTTAACACCTCCATCACAAGATTAGTGGGGGACAGGGAGTCTAGAGAAAACACACAAACAATCACATATACACCTCTGTGACAACTTGTTAGGAGCTTCAGGACACCTTGGTTGTTATCTGCCTTAAGTGTTACTGCAGAGCTCACTTAATGAACGTTTTAAAGTGCAGCACAAACTACCCAATGAGGACAAACTAAGGAAAAATATAGCCTACCTCTTAAAAAAAATAAAAAAATATAAAAAATAAAAAGAGCCATGTGCATCAATATGTGATTTGTGCTTTATGCTTCCTGGTTAAAGTCTGGTTCACCTGAAAATGAGAATTCTGTCATCATAAGTGCCAAATTTGTAAGCATTTCTTCCAACTGTGGAACCCAAAATGAGAAAAGTTGAATTATGAAGGCCAATGTTTTCAATGCAATTACAATAGATGGGGACTGAAGGATTCAAACATTAAAAGGGACATGGATATTTTTAAAAAATGCACTTTTAATTTCATGTTCGATGCTAGAAAGAAAGTCAAACTTATATGACACCAGACTAACTAAACAATGACAGATTTTTCATAAACATCCTATATATCCTAATTAATTATCAGTCATACAAAATAATATACCGTAACAAAATTTTCCTGATAAGGCGGTTTCATTTATTTTCCAAAAGAAGTAAGTTCATTAACCTTAGATTGGCACCCTTGGTAAATCTGAGCAAAGGTGGCTGTGAAAATAAATCTGTATTGTTTATCCTTTTGATCTTTTGTTTGAAAAATTTACAAAATTCTAACCTATCATTGAAGTAAAACAATTCAAAATGGGGAGAAAAACTCATAATGAAATAAATGTTTTTCTCCAATACATGTTGGCCACAACTATTGGCACCCAATTATTGCTACGTCATTTTTCCAAGATAACAGTTTTCTCTAGTAATGTCTGAAGAGTTTGGAGAACTCCAGATAAGAGAAAAGAGACCATTCCTTCATCCAGAAACACTCCAGACCCTTTAGATTACCAGCTCCATGTTGGTTCTCCTCTTTAGTTCACCTCACTCAGGGTTCAGGTCAGAGGACTGGGACAGCCATGCAAAAGCTTCATTTTGTGCTCAGTGACTAATTCTTGTGTTTATTTTGATGTTTGTTTTGGATTATTGTGCCAAAAGAAGACCCAACCATGGGCAATTATAAGATTTCTAACAGAGTCAGTGAATTATTGATTTTTATCTGTTGTTAATTGATAGAATCCATGATGTCATGTGTCTAAACAAGATGTCCAGGACAACAACATCTCCCTAACAACATGTGCTGATGTTGGGGCTGTTTGACTATTTTTTTGAAAGGTTTTCGGACCATAAGACTTAACTATTTTCTTCAATTCTGCAGCTGTGGTCCTTGAAGAGCCTTTAGCCACTCAAACTCTACTCCTCTCCGTGTATTAGGATGATAAAGACACATGTCCTCTTCCAGGCAGCTTCCTAACATTGTATGTTGATTGAAAATGCTTAATTATTTCCATGATGGTGGAAATGGTCCTTTTCACTGCTTTTCTTAAAGCCACTTCACTAATTTGTGAAGCTCAATTTTCTTTTGCAACATATAAGAAATATATTATTTGTTTTTTTTCTAATTGTGTTGATGATGAAGGGATTTGTTTATATATTTCTATATATATTTCTGTGAAACAGGAAACCAGGGCTGGATATTTTCATATTCATAATCACCCTGTAGTGCTCAAAACTGAATATAAATTGGAATATACTATAGATATTTTACTCATAAAACATTTTAAGGGTGCCAATAATTGTGGCCAATAAGTATTGGAGAAAAACATTTATTTCATAATGAGATATTCTTCCTATTTCAACTGTTTTAACTAATTGTTTTAGATAGGTCAGAATTTAGTACATGTTTTGAACGAAAAATCAAGAGGATAAACAATGCAGATTTATTTTCACAGCCACCTTTGCTCAGATTTACCAAGGGTGCCAATATTAGCGGAGGGCACTGTAATAGCAGCATATCCTGTGAGATATTCCACACCCATATTGGCACTAACATCTACATAAAAAGTCATAAAATCCCACAATAAGACTTTGAGACACAGGCGTGGTAGAATCGATTAGAGTTTATCACTCAAGTAGTATCATGATGCACCTGTATGTGACGTCTCACCACAGGATGGTTTTGGATGTTGGTACATGATATTGATCAGAATCACAACCAAGTCGGTCAAAGTTACCGGATCTGAAACATCAAATGTTTAGATAGTTTAGTGAGTGAGACTTGTTCCTCTCAAACAGTATCCACAATCTGGGTTTGTTTCCTCCCCTCTATACTCACCTCTCCGCTTCTTTGCTTTAATGGGAAAAAGTTTCCTTCCATTAGTGTACATCACAAGCCTCCCGAGCAGACACAGCGAGTGAACGAAGTAAACAAACTCCAGCTCTTTAGAAGTGTAGAGAGTTCTCCGAGCAGGGCCTGAGGGGCAAAACAGAAGAACATCTCATTTACAGAGCACACTTTAAATGGATTCAGTCATTTGCATGTGACCTCCTGTTTCTAAATTAGCAGTGAAATACTTTCATATTTTAAATCTTTAAAAACCTGAGTGCAGAAAGGTTGATTATTTAAAAAGCATTAGAGTGGTTAGGATTATTTTCTGAGTTCCATACTCAAAAGAAAGAAAGAAATTATACACTCATATAAAATTCTATACTACATACTTCATACTTAAGCAATTAAATAATATTTTTATACAGAAAGCATTTTTTTTCTATTTAAAATAAAATGTAAATATTTTTATTCTGTATTTTAAAATATTTCTCATATAAAATTAAGTACACCAATCAAAAAAAGCAATTCTCAATACTGTAATTATGATGGTATGTATTATTGATGTATGGTGGTATACCTTATTTAATGTATAATGATTAAAATAAATAAACTGCAATCATCTAAGC
Organism: Enteromius trimaculatus; assembly: GCA_032361065.1. Lineage (NCBI taxonomy): Eukaryota > Metazoa > Chordata > Actinopteri > Cypriniformes > Cyprinidae > Enteromius > Enteromius trimaculatus. The sequence goes on along the minus strand of JAUMHP010000254.1, from coordinate 137,292 downwards.
AGAATCATCATTATAAATAAATTTAGAACAGCACCAGTACAATGTTTCATTAATCTAATGATAATTTGTTAAGGGAAATTGCCATGAATATTAAGTAACAATGTTATATATATAACATTAATATTCATGGCATATATATATATATATATATATATATATATACACACACACACACACACACACACACAGTACTGTGCCAAAGTCTTAGGCCACTAGTATTTTCACCTACAAAAAAATGGTTTTAAGTGGGTTATTTCTAACTTTTGCTGTAGCGTTTTAGTTGGAAATATCAGTTTACATTTCCAAACATTATTTTTGTCATTAATTGTAATAATGCAGAGAGATTATTGTCTGCACAAGGAGTCTGAGAACAGCCAGTGCTCCACACAGAGATCTGATCTGATCATCATCCAGTCT
>JAUMHP010000254.1:71072-89947 GCA_032361065.1 Enteromius trimaculatus | reverse complement strand
TTGTCTCTCAAAAGAAAGACTCGACTAAACAAATTGGATTGTTTGGGAAACCAATCATTTGCTGAACAAATAAGGTAAAAAAAAAAATCTTAATTGCAGTTTGTAATGTAGCTGTCCTTCATTGTAAACAGTCTGCAAAGTTGTTAATCAGAAAAGTGTGTGATAAAGAAAGATAGTGTCTTTAAAAAGAAAGAGTCGACTCAGAAACGCCTCAAGGAGTTGTTACATTTTCTAATCTTCTGCCTGTTACTGGTATACGTCACTAGGTAACTTGTTTGCATAATCCGCGCCTGCCTTATCAGCCCACAGACCTTAAGATCTGAATTGATTCGAAGGAACCGTATTGAAGTCATTGCAAAATAACTCTAATATTAAATGCATATTCTGAAAAAATTCATTTTCTGACCTTACATGCATTTAAACCTGTTTTAGGGTACTGCAACACAATATTGGGACATTTTATTATACCATTATACCTTTTTTTTTTGTGAGAGTGACTCATAAATGAAGACTGCAGCAAGACTTTCAGCAACGTTAGAGGATGAGCTCGAGGGAACCGTTTAACCTCAGGATGCTGTTAAAATCAGATTGGTTTTCCAGAAGAACTGAAAGAGACCTAATAATGGTAATTTAATCATCATCTAACATCGAACAAGATGGAATCTCATCTGATATTTCTGTAAAGCCTCTTTCTTCAGTAGGAAAAAGTACCTGCTCATTCTAGTGACATATAAATAAAAAAAGACAGTTTTGCCATTGCCAGTTTATTAAAGGGCTGATACTGACAAATGCTCAATTTTTGTGCAAGGTTTAATTTGTGGCATTAAAATGTGACTTTTTTACACATTCAGCACAGAGTCTTGTAAGCCTCTTCCTCTTTCCTTTGTAGCCGTGAGCTCTTTTGTCTGGCGCAATGCAGAAGTTTGCATTTAGTCACATTGAAATGGCTTAGAGATCTGACAGATCAGTGACTGTTAAAACCACACGCATGAGTCCCAGGAAGAACTACTTTCTGTTTGAAAACTGAGGAACAGTGAATGCACTGTAGCTTCCGTTTGTGGCATGCAGTCTCAATAACATGACCCTGTGCTTATAAAGGCTCAGTAAGAACAGTATCTAGTCTGTTCAATGGTCCGGCCCTCATAGCCGCACTCTCATGGCTTTCAAGTGATTGAACTTAATGCTTGCTGGATCTGGATTAACTGTCACTCTTTTCTTTAGTGTTATTTCTTGAGTCGTGTTAATCATGTTTAGATATTGGATGAGCCTATGAGAAGTTGACAGAATTGTGAGATATAGAATTCCAAGTTTGCATTTTGCAGTTATGACTTTATTTCTCAGAATTCTGAGTTGAAACTTACATTTCTGACTTTTTAAAAAAAGGATAAATTCTCCCGTACTGTACAGTTTATATCTCTGCTTTTTTTCTCATAATTGTGAGTTTATATCTTTCTTTTTTTTGTATTCTGAGAATTATTTTTACTTGGAATAATAATGTATATTACATATACTGTATGTATATGTGTATATATACACACACACACACATGCATGCACTATATTTCATATAAATTATTCTGAATAATAAAGTGGTTGTTAGGTTGTTGCTGTGCAGTCTCTAAGTGTTTTGTGTAGTCATTAGCTCTCTGCTTTAAGCCATGCAAAATGAGAAATTTGGGGAAAAGCCTTAATGATTGTGTAATTCCCTCCCAAAACGAGGGTGGGTGAAAGAAGGAGGGGAGCACACCCAACTGTGGTTTTCCTTTAGTCTCATGCCTGAGTGGAATTTCGTCCTTTATTAACCCGCGTGAAGGCAGCAGTAGGGTTTCAAACTTTATTGAATCCTAAGCTGATTGTTCTCATGTCTTTGAGAAGCGAGAACGGTCCAGTAGAAAATGGCTTTTCACTTTGGGCGTGACATTAATGTCAGCTGATGCCCATGCAAGACTCTCCCTGATTTTATGCTTGTGATTGCAAAAAGGCATTCTGGCAAAGAATGAAACCGCTACAGAGTCCTCATTGGACCTTCAGAGATGCTGCCTAGACAAGTAAATACAATGTGCAACAAAGCAAGGCTGAGAAAAAAGGAATCTGTCTGACTCAGAAAGTGGCTTGCAAGGAATGTTGAAAGGAGAAGTCTTCAGAAGTCATGTGGTCTGAATGCACTTTGAATATTAAGCAGAATATTCTAGATATTAAATAGGCTTAAATTAACATTAATGCAATATAAAGAAGTGCAAATTCAAAACTGTGTCATACCATTTCAATATATTATCAAAGCCCAGTCTTGTTTTTTCTAAGGCACAAATGAAATGGTTGCTCATACTACTACAATATTAGGTCCACTGTTTATTTGTGTGGTGACAATCTTCGATCTTCGTAGTCACATTATCCTTCAGAAATCTTTTTAATATGTTGCTCATGAAACATGCTGCTTAATATTTTTGTCGAAACCTTGATACTTTTTTTCCTCCCAGAATTCTTGATGAAAGGTTAAAGTGTCAAATCTTTTGTATTATTATTAAAGTTTTAATTCAATTTAAATGTATGTTCTTAAATGAAAACTCTGTCATGTACCCACATCAAGTAGGCTATCAAAACTTTATGGGAAAAAAATGGGACCAGAAATTGTTTGGTTACCCACATTGTGTAAAAATATGTTCTTTGCAGTACAGTCTCATGACCAATTCGTATGTATTCATACGAGGTGACCAAATTGTGCTAATTCGTACAAATTCGTACGATTTTGTGCGATTTGTTTAAACCCCAGTGACGGGTAGATTTAGGGGCGGGGTCAGGTGGAGGTCATTCGTACAAATTTAGCAAAACTCATATGAATTCATATGAGAGAGGTCGTACGAATTAGCCACCTCGTAAATTCTGTACAAATTGCCGAGACTGGGTTGGTTTTTTTGTGTTCAACAGAGGAAAGAAACTCATACAGACTGGGAACAACTTGATGGTGAGGATTTTTTTTTTGTTTTATTTGTTTTCCTTTTAATGCATCCTTATTGAATTTCATTCATATATGACTGGTATTTTGAATGGTGTATATCATGCTGTTATGTTTGTCCAGGAGAGTTTATGGTAATATTAATACACCGTCGTGATTTGGTGTAATATATAAGTAGCAGAGCTGAGAGCGGGTCCCAGACAGTATTCCACAGGGCCAGATCTGCACTCAGCCGTCACTTTCTCCTGAGGTGATATGGAGTTGAAGGTTACACTGATATAAAGAGGCAGTTTGGCTCATTACATACTCCTCTTTTATTACTGTCTCACCCTTGACAGTTCTTTCTCTTCCAGAGAAATAATAGTATTCTTGTGACCCTCATATACTCATATACTATATATATATAACACAATATGCTGAATCTTACAGTATACCTTGTTTATGACTTCAAAGTCATAAAGTCAAAGTCTTGTTAAAGGATGAGGAGGTTCAGTGTGGTTTCTACTGTGTTTTATAGTTTAATGACATTTGTTACAGTCTATAGGAGCATCAGCTGATACATGGAGTTCATATAAAGTGAAGGTATATCGCTTGCACATATTTGTTGCCCACACGCAATGTTGATCCACAGTTGTAGCGCAATACTGCCATCATCTGGTCAAGCAGACAACAATCATGCAGGCTATTATACAGCAAGATGAATTCTTTTCAGTCTATATACTCTATGGCTATGGCAAATTGCATAACTCAGACACAGATCTTGAGATGTGCGAGTACAGCGTGACATATGTCATTAATTCACCCTCGTGTTGCTTCAAACGTTCATCTCGGATGTCATCATAAATATCTTAATTTTGGTTTCTAAGATCAACAAATGTCTTCCAAGTTTGGAACGACAAGAGAGTGAGTAATTAATGACAGAATTTTCATTTTTGGGTGAACTATCTCTTGAAGAATTGAAAAAATGTTAAATAAAATTGATGATTGATTTTTGCCTCTCTCTGCACTGTATGAAATCTTTACTGTTGAATTTTGAAATAATAATAATAATAAATATTTTTGTATTTAAGAAAATATAATCATTCATTAAAATTACTATTATTTGCATTGTTGTTTTATTATTCTTAAACATATATTTCATTTCCTTAGTTAATACAACTTATGTATTTACTGTACTTTTGTTGACCATGTCAGAATAATACTTAATTATTATTTTTTATTATTATTACTATTTAATTATGTTAAAACAATTGTCACGCCGTAGGCGTGCTCTGTTGATGTTTTCCTGTGTCTGTGGTTTTGTTGATGTCTCGTGCCATGCCTTAATGTTTACATTCCATGTGCTTTCCCTTATTTGTAACTCCGCCTCCCTGATCAGTCCCTCACTCCCTGCCAGTCATGTTGCCCAGGTGTTTATAATTATGTCCTGATTATGTTTGTATAAATATCATGTCTTGTGAAATGCCCAGTTGTTAAAGTTATGTCCTTGTTGTTGTCCGTACAGACTTTGTTTTATTGTTCAGCATTCTTTGTTTTGTTTGTCACCTTTTAAATTTAGTCTCCCTCCGATTTGTTGTGCTGTTCAGCGAAGTCGTGACAGCGCGCATTTCGTAACAACAATATGGTTGACTTTTTTTCTTTTCATTTTTTTTTTCTCGTTTCTGAAAGATTTAAATAGTTTTGGTGGCTGTGTTAATTGTTTTGACAATATATTGCCAGAAGTGTTTAATCAGTCTGTCTAATAAGTCTAAATTAAAATGAAGTATTTCATTTGAAACTAATCAGAAAACTTGGGTTGGACTAACAAATTTATACTTTAGATTTTTTTTTCTTTTTCTAATTTCCTTGTCTTTCAAATTCATCATCAATGCTGAATTTTGGCCAATTCTGGTAAATAACACGCTTACACCGGTGAGTTCATTAAGTTGAACATTAATTTTTGTTGAATACCACACTGCAGAAATCAACTCTCCATATGCATGCAATAATTAAACATGACATTATTTGTCAACATGTAATAGGCGTTTTGGATACGGACCAGGTTTTTACAGTCTATTTATCACAAGTGTATAATTGAACTCGTCTCACCATTCAACACTGTATGTCTGCCCAGATGTCAGCTTTAGGAAGACCGGCTCATGCCACAGCTAAGAGGCAGATGACCATCTGGTGTGTAATTTATTATGGGTTATGCCAGGACTGTAATATATTGCCCTAGAATATATCACACTCAAACTCTGAGTACGTTAGCAAATACTAGTAAAACAAGCCATTTAAATAACAGTCAGGGTAAACAAAAGCAGCTAGTCAAGCTGCTCCCTGCAAGTGTAACAATTTACCCATCCACTCTCTCATAGATTATATAAGTGAACCCATGATAAGTGTTTATCAACTTAATAAAAAGAGGATTCCAATTAATATGATACTTAAGCGTTGTAGAGTTTAATCGTTGTTTATGTGTTACAGAGAGTTTGATAGACTGAGGGCACATGTACTCACCATCTGGCCTGAACGATAAGCTCTTGGACATCGCCTTGAAATTTAGCATTTGTAGCAGTAGTGGTTTTCTCTTGTGCCTATTTATTTATATATATACAGAGATTCTTAAACTATTTCTTTGAGTAATTTGAAGGATCATAGCATGTCGTAACCCAACAAAATATTTGTACTTTGGAGTCTAAATTCTAGTTTCTAAACATGTTGAAAGCTTACGGATGATTCTGTGTATACTTTCAAGAACTTTTTGATGATTCAATGCACTTTTATTTATAATAGCGTCATACGTTTCAGTAATTCTGTTTTTCACTGATCCTAATCTTCCTTATTCTAAAATATATTTAATATTTATTAACTCTTAATTGTAAATGTTGCCCATTTTATTCACTGAAACCTGCTAAAAATCAGTTTTTGGACATTTTGTAAAGTTACAACTGCAAAGTATGCAGCAGGTATTTGTGCCTTTAAGAATGTAATTAAAAATGCAAGTAAAATTATTTTGAACAAATTAATAAAAAAAAAATGTAAAAAAAAATAATAATAATAATTATACAAGATCTTAAACAAATTAAATTTAACAATAATCTGAAAGACCCAATTTGATTCCAGATTTAAATTGTTCTTAATGTTTTTGTTTTTTTTTAATTAAAATTATTAACTGCAATTATACATTACATTCACTGAGGATTAAAATAAATATTTTTTATGAAAGCACAATTTGACAGGGTTGGGGTTTAATGCAAAATGTATTTATTTTTTTTAATAACCTGTTAGCTACTGTATAAGAGCATTTTTAAAGCAGTATTTGCATGCTGTGTTCTTTAAGATAAGCTTTGCATAATACTATAAATGTCATTCTTCTTTCAAGCTCTTTGAAACATTGCATGAAATAATCCCTTATCTACTTTAGGAACACCGTTAAGTCAGTCAGAAGGAGAAAGGCAAAATGGCTGTAGACCTGTATTAACTGACAGCTGCTCTTCTGGAACAAAGGTAATTTCAAATGCAAGCAGGTCCATTTGATTTCCTCCACATCTCTCAGAGTGCTGAATGTAATTATCGTCCCTCCATCTAGTGTCCCTAGGGAGCCCTTCCCCCTCCAGGCTCAGCTGTGACCGACCCTTCGGCCCTCCCCCACCTGAACATGTGACATTATCATGTCCCGCTTGCTTGTCCCCACCCACCAGCACCTAGACAGCTGTAGGACTTTCATAATCTCCACACAGTGTCTGATCCAGAAGCAGTCACCACTGACTTCCGATTCTTAACATCCCGGTACCCAGTCTCAGTACTAATGAGAGTAAAAGACAAATACAAATGTATAATTTTTTTTTTAGAAAAGGTAAAATATTAGCTAGAAAATATGCAATAAGTTAAATAAAATGAATTGTGTCCTGAGGTGCAGGCCTTGAAAAGGCTTCATATTTTAAGGATAATTCATCAGAATCCATAAAAAACAGCCTTGTTACTGAGGATTTCATTATGAAATCATAGCCACAGGACAGAATCAGTCCACTCAGAATAGAAAGAGACCGCATCATCACAGATGGTGCTTGAGGGCTTTGATTGCACTCAGTCAAGTACCTGCCTATAAGTGTGTATGCAAGCTTTTGTTTGACCATATGTGCATATATATGTGTGTCCTCAGTGGTGTGTGCATTTCAGTTTAGCATGTGTTTGTATTCATGCGTTTTAGACCGACTGAGTGCTTCGGAGGCTTGAACTAGTGGATGGTCACGGATAGCCTAAAGGCTTGGCTTCTGTTTCTGAATGTGTGTTTTATTCTCCAGATGGTAAATATGATCTGTTCCACTGCTTTGGCTGTAGCTAGTTTAACCTGCAAAATTCTGCATTTGCTTATTTTATAGCCGAACGCATCACAACACCTACTTTGCCTGCATCAAATTTGAATACAAAACCCCGCCTTGTGTAGGAGGCCCAGGCTTTTTGACCCATAGGCAATAGCCTGTAGGCACAATGCCCCTCCTCCACAAAAATGAAACAAAAATGATGAGTGGAAAAATATGAATGTTAATGTGGAATTTATATAATGAAAGAATGTCACTATGATTAAGTAATGAAAATGATAACGGCAAGTACAATATGAAATGAAAACATGCAAATGTTCCCTTAAGGGGCTATTTCTATCTAATCTGATCCATATAATTACTTTGTTGATGTAACCTAATGTAGTCCGGTTGATTAAGTAATAAACCAGTAATCATGTGATAATTGTTATCGCATGAAATAAATATGTAGCTTACCTGAAACTTTATATTTCACAGTCTTGTTTAGTGATTGCGATGTTGCTTTAAAATTTCTGCTTTTTATTGCTGCTGCTGTTGTTGTTGCTGTTGTTATTATTATTATTATTATTATTATTATAATATTGTTGTTCATGACGCTTATTATTTAGCCTACAGGACATTGTTATGAGATGTATCATGTCATAATTATATTTATTTCTAAAATATGCTGTCCACAGACAATAAAAACAACAAATATCAATATTATGCTTATTCATTGTATATATGTTATATATGTTGATATAATATGTTGATATAAAAAATATGATTATGATTATTAACAATTTGTTATATAATGTAATTATTTTTAAATATGCCATCTCCAAACTATAATAATAATGATAATGAATTAATAATATAAGTGATTAATTAATAATAATAATAATAATAATAACAGTAACTGACATGATACATTTAATAATAACGTGCGCTAAATAATATTTATATTTAACGTATTTATATTTAACTATATTAAATAGATATATTAAATATTTATATTACTACTTTTATTATTATCGTTTGGGGACAACGGCATTTTAAAAAAAAAGATTATACATGATACAAATTAAATACTGACACATAATTCTAACAGCTATTGTTATTGTTATTATTATATATTTTTTTCTTTACAGAAAAACAAAAATATGCATATACCACTATGTGTCAAACACGAAATAATGCTGGCAAATGGCAAAAAATGTCCAAAGCTTTATTTGGTGAGTCTCGGGGGGATACAACGCTCTCCCCTCCTCCGCCATGTGATGACGGACAGACTGTATCACCGGAGCGATGCTTGAAGTCACTCTCATCAGCAACAAAGCGAAGCAACAGCAGCAGCAGCAGCACTGACGTAAACCATCCACCACATCACCGGAACCATACGGACCGACACCGACACCATATCGTCTCCTCCGAAGGACGTATAGGATGGAAACAGAGCGCTGAAAGAGACTGGGATCGTGATGATGCTCGGACTCCAATTCACGGCAACGTTTGAAATGCGCGTTAAATGGAGACTCATGACAAGAGATGCTGCAGGGTGCCGCATTGCCTGGCCGCTTGACGATGGTAGGATAGAGCAGCGCTTTTAACCGTGATGCTCGTTCTTAGATGCTTTTGGGGTGGGATTTGTAGTCGATTGAACGCATCAGATTTGATCATACGCAAACTAAAACGATTTCAGCCTGCTTAAGCCATACACGCATACACACGTATACAATCGGTGAGCACGACCAGATGAATGTATGTGAATTTACGTTGCAGACCAAGCATTAATAAACCCACAATACAGGTGAACTCAGATGGAGTATATGAGGTGAACTAACAGTGTCGTAGCTTACACTCAGGACCATCTCCAAAGTCAGGTTTTTATTTGCAAGCGCTGCAGTGATAGGGCTCTTTATGATTGGTATTTTCATCATCAGTTACATAGGGACTATATAGTGATATTACACCGAGTACAGTATAGTAAGTCTTGGTCCGGTGCAAAGACAATGACTCATTTACAGGCAGGCCTGTCTCCAGAAACCCTGGAGAAAGCCAAGGTGGAGTTAAAGGAGAACCCCGACACTTTGCATCAGGACATACAGGAGGTGAGGGACATGATCATCACCCGTCCAGACATTGGCTTTCTCAGGACAGACGATGCTTTCATCCTGCGCTTTCTTAGAGCCCGGAAATTTAACCATTTCGAGGCCTTCCGCCTCCTGGCCCAGTACTTTGAGTACCGGCAACAGAACCTAGATATGTTCAAGAACCTCAAGGCCACCGATCCGGGGATCAAGCAGGCTCTGAAAGATGGATTTCCTGGGGTCCTGTCCAATTTGGATAGATACGGGAGGAAGATACTGGTTTTGTTCGCTGCAAACTGGGATCAGAGCAGGTAGGGTGCTATTGGATTTTGGCTAATCGTGGGTAATGACTCGCGCTGTAAGAGCTGTCTTTTCAGCACAAGTCTTCTGTCATCACTAGAGCATGATGTTGAGCCATTATGGGGTGTGAAGTGTTATCTTTTACTTAAGCTAAACATTAAAGTTTTACACATATTTCATGTTACAATTTCTACAGTATATAGGTCAATTACAAATAAGGATATTGGACGATAAAAACGAATTATTCAAAATTTTAAATTTTCCCCTCCAAAAGATGGTTTCCACCAGTTGACAGATCTTTTAAGAGACATTTTAACCATTAAGAGCGTGATCTTTTAACACTGACCCCTCATGACCTTTGACCCGACCCAATATTTTACATGGTGAACCTTTATATATGTCATTGTGTTTTTATTTACAGTACAACACCATAAATGCACCAATTACTTGACTTGTGGAATATTTGCTGCTATCTTCCATTTTGATTAAAATCTCAAAATGTATTGTCTCATTTAAAAAAAAAAAGATGACCTTGACATACATTCATGACAGTTTAAGGGTCCCCTGTCTGTTGTCACATGACAAAATCGCTACATGGATGTAAAATCCACTGACTTTGTTTAGGCAAATATTAGTTATTTAGGCATTTGTTTATGCATTTTGAACAGTTGATTTGGACTAAAAGAAATGTACCTATATATAGCCTCATTTAGCAATGTTTAACAGCCTTGAGTTGGCTGAGAGCTCAGACCCAAAAGGGTTAACCTGTCATCTGTGTCCTTGAGTAAAACACTTCATCCCAGATTACTCCAGGGACACTGTCCATGCAGTAAATGCACTGTAAGTGTTCAACTCAATGGCACATTACGAAATAAAATAAATACAATTTCTTAAAGTGTAATCAAGCTATTTATCAGTACATGTATTGAGGGCTGTGTATCAACAGTAACATAAATACTGGTATGTGAGCTTAAATGTGGAGTAAAGTTCCAAATTTAATCATTTTCATTCACCCTTGTAACTTAGCATGGACTTTTACCACAATTTCAAGACTTCAGTAAATATACAGTGGCCTCAACAATCTTGGGAAATAAAAAATGAAAATTTGGTGAAATCTTTCTCACAATAAGACCGTGATAGATTTAGATTTTTTTTTTTACAGATTTGTAGAAATATATAGTATCACACCACTTGCTCACTAATGGATCCTCTGCAGTGAATGGGTGCCGTGTCAAAACTGCTGATAAAAACATCAAAAAAAAAATCCACACAACGGCAGTCTGTCAGTTATCATCATGTACACCATTTACTGCAGAGGATAATATTACATTTCTCCAGATCTGTTCTGATGAAGAAACAAACTCACCAACGTTTGGCTTGATGATGAGTAATTTTTGAGCACATTTAAATTTTGAGGTGAACTGTTTATTTAAATCATGATTAAATATATAAATTCATTCATACATTTGAAGTATCCAAATACATTTGGGGTTAAATAGCAGTACTTAAATAAATCCATTAATCTGTTTTGGCACCGTGCGTTGATGTATGATATATGAATTTCTTTAAATGTAATTTGCTTTAATGTTGTAAGAAATCATGCCATTAAATGTTGGTGTTTAGTCTCACCTCTTTAGACTGGAGAGTAAATAGTGCTCGAGTCCATATCAAACAGCCTTTGAATTCATGCCAGTCGCACCGTTGCCTCGGATGGCAGGGCTCTTGGCATCCTCTCACAGGAACAATGTGTGATGAACACTAGGGTCAAATCGTGCCTGATTTGCTACATTTATTGCAGTATTATGGGACATATCAAGCCCTGTAGAAGTTTAAATACAAATTCGGACTACTACGAAGCAAACTTACTCGAGAAAATGTCACATGTCATTAAAAAATAGTGCACGTTTAGAGCTTGTTTGCAAATCTTCCTAAAGATTTGTGTTTATCTGCAGGTACACTTTTGTGGATATTCTGCGAGCTATTTTACTCTCTCTGGAGGCAATGATAGAAGACCCCGAGCTACAAGTAAATGGATTTGTCTTGATCATTGACTGGAGTAACTTCACTTTCAAGCAAGCTTCCAAGTTAACTCCAAGCATGCTGAGATTGGCAATTGAGGGCTTGCAGGTAACATTACTGTCTGTTTTTAATCTAATGTTTATTTCGAAAAAATCAACATGGATATCCTAATGCATTTTTTTACCTTCATGCATCTAAGAGTGTTCTTGGAAGCAATGGAACATCAAATATGTAATGTTCATAAATTGTGCTTTAGGCTTGAATAATGAGAACTGCATTGGAAAATTCTGCTTTTGTGAGGCTGAACAGGTGCTTGTAGAGGAATCCCTCTCCTGTCAAACATTTGCTATTCTCTTTATGAGTAACATAAACGTGAGCTGACCCAATGTCTAACTAATGAAAACACAATCTGCATAGAAATCAAGCATGAGTTTAATCAGCTTGATTTACTTCATATTTATCAAACTAAAAAGTACTCAAAATAGCTGGATGTGCATAAAACGGACGAACAAACAAAGAAAAAGCAACGCATTGGGAATGTCTATAGTGTGTATTAATAGTTTGGAGGAATCCAAGTTATTTTTATATTAGTACACATCTGAGATCCATTCCCTTTCATTGTTAAAAAAGAAAAACTGAAATTTATTAGTGGTGTTTGCTAAGCATAATTTTATAATTGCTCATATTTAGGTTTAAGTATTTAAATAAATCCTTAAATTAATAGTTAAAATTTATTCACTCTCATGCCATTCAAAATCTGTATGACAAAAAAGAAGATATTTAAAGAATTGTTTTTTGTTAGTTCAGTTCAGTTCGATTTTATTTTAGACCCTACTGATTTTTACCGTATGGACAAAAATAGATAAAATATAATTTTTTGATAAATTTCTAAATTTGATGGCATTTGTAGCAAACTTTGTAGCAAACGGTACCTCGTGTAATTTCATATTAAGCTGCAATGTTCATCACCGACAATAATAGTCAGTATTTCTTAAGCACCAAATCAGCATGAAGATCTGAGTGATTTCTGAAGAATAATTTGACACTGAAGACTGGAAAAATGGCTGTTGAAAATTCTGCTTTTCCATTACACGAAATTCTAACATAAGTGTATTACAGCAGAAAAAAGTTATTTAAAATTGTAATAATGTTTCATATTTTTACTGCATTTTTGTATTAAATAAATGCAGCCCAGAGAGACTTTTTCAACAACATTAACAAATCTTACCTTGAAGAGCAGTTTATTGAGTAAGCAGTTTATTACATTCTCTTACTTTTAAAAATGTGAATGTGATGAAATGAGCTGTAAAACTGTATAAAAAAAGAAAGGAAAATCCATAAAATTTACTGTACAAAAATTGGCAGCTGTGGTTGCCGGAATTCCACTGAAAAAAAATATTGTAACAATATTTTAAATTTACAGTTAGACACCGTAATTTCATTAACTGATATAATTCTAATACGCCAACCTATTCAAGCACTAAAATCTATTTTGTACCTTTTGAAATACACTAATAACCATTAAATGCAGGTGATGAGAAAGTCACATGATGATCACAAGAAGCTTTTAAATATGAACATATATAGAAGGAGCTCAGTGTCATTCACAAAAACACTATACACCATCATGGTGAGACTGAAGAAACAGTTATTTTTTAAACAAAATCAGTTCATGTTTTTCCCTGTAAATTTTACAGGAATAGACCATTTAACAGGTTTTTACCATAGCATTTTCCATATGCTGTATGTCCAATAGCTGATCTCCACACAGACCTTGTCCATTTCCAGAAGCAGCCTCTTGAAAGCTCTCATTTAGACATTGCTCCATTGAGAAGGGTTTGGGTCTGATATGACATGTAGGCAGTGCAGAGTGAGGCCTGTTGACTGAATATTAATGCAGGTCCATGATGAGCCTATTCCACATTCCAGTGCCTCTTCAGACAGATTAGCTGGTGAATAATTGATCGCCGCTATTAGCATCTTGCATCCACAATGTGCTGTTCACATTGAGTGGGACATCGCTTTTGTAGCCGTTTGAAAGGGAAACAATAGCATAGATTGAGGGAAAACAGCCACAGCTAATTAGTTACAGTTCAAAAGAGTCTTTAGCAGCAAGCTTGTCAGCAGAATCAGGATTTAAATATGTAAATATTTACAGGAATCCAGATTTTTTCAAACTTTTTTTTAGATCAGATTTGAATGCATAAAAATGTACAAACACTGACTTAAATGCATGTATTTGCAGATATAGAATACTCAAAAGTTAGTATGAGTTAATATAATTATTAATGCTTTTATTGAGCAAGAACGCATTACATTGAAAAGTAACAGTAAAAGCATTTACTATTTAATTGGAATGCAGTGTAAAAAAAACAAAAAAAACAATTCATTTGGAAAAAATAAAAAAAATTATACATTTATAATTTTTTAAATAGTTTTTTCATCCTGCATTCCAATTAATATCCATCATTCTGCAGCTGTAAAACACAATAAAACTAACACAATTAAAAAACATATTTATTACATTAATAAAAGCAGTATAATCTGTTTTTGCAAATATACTCTTCAAATATAAATAAACCTTTCTATTAATATTTAATAATATGATTTAAGTATAAGTATTAATAAGTAATAAGTATTAAGTTTAAATTAATAAGTATTAAGCCGCACTATTTTTATCATTGACAATAGTAATAAATATTTCTTGAGCACCAAATCAGCTTATTAGAATGATTTCTGAAGGATCGGCTGGAAAAATGGCTGTTGAAAATTCTGCTTTTCCATTACAGGACTAAATTCAAACATACATTTACTACAACAGAAAAAAAGGTATTTTATTTACTGCCTTTTTGATTAAACAAATGCAGCCCAAAGATACTTTTTAAAAATGTTTTTAACAAATCTTAACTTTTGAAGAGCAGTGTATGCTGACAGCATTTCCTAAATGCTTATAGGTCAAAAGATGAATACTAAAATGAGATGTGTGATGCCCCATGGTTGTATGTTGACACTGACAGACTCACAGTATGTACATTGAGTCATTAAACATGACGTTTACAGCTGGAGGGAAATTGCACAGCTCTCCGACCCAAAAGTGCAGGGTCATGTGAAGCATTACATCAATCTGATGGCATTGTTTATATGGACATCTGCCTGTCTTAATCACTAACGTAATGAAGCATCAAAACCGTTTTTTGATGGCTCAGTGCTTTTTGGTGTTTTACTTTATTGTCATATCACTGAATCAATGCATTATGACAGAGTGACAGAAACAGCAGAACAGAAGAATGTGGACAGAAGGAATATATAAGTCCCTTATGTTCTCTGCTCATTTTGATTTATTTATTTTTTTCCTGTTGAGTCCATTTGATGAACTAGAATCTGTTGCTACTGAAAATACTTTTTTTTTTATGTGTGCCAGAAACTATCATGTGTTTTACCAGGGTTGGAAAAAAAAGAGCTAATGGATTCTTCCCAGAAATCCTCATGGTTTGCAGGCAATGTCCATTTTGTGTTATTTGAGGTAATATGTGTTTATTGTTCAATTTACAGTGGAGGCATCTATCATATACGTAGCCTAGCAAATGGTGGTTCTGAAAGGAACACTTGATGCACAGAAAATGGCTGTTCTTAGCAAAATCAATAAACAGAAACATACTCCTGAGTCGAATAGAAGTAAGAGAAAGTGGTCTTGGCTTTCCTAGAGCAGTGCTTTGTTGTTCCAGCCTCTGTTGTTTGCTTCTGTGCTTTGGACATGCCTTTTGTCTCTCTTAGTCTTGAGAAATAACCCACGCTTGGCAGCCAATCACAATGGGCCAATCTTCCCCAGCCCACCCCATGCCGAGTTTCCCTGGCAACCTGTCCAACCGCCATGCTATGCACCCTCCAGATGGGCTGTGCTCACAGAGAGAGATGCACTCATGTCACTCAGCTTCCATGGCCGTATGTGCATGTTTCTATGTAGGGCACGGAAAGTGCATCTTAGAAAGCACAAGAAGTTCATTGTCATGACAGACTGACATGCATCACATTGTTGCGTTCTCATTTTTATTGCATGGTGAGGTTTTTTATTGCTAAAACAGACAGTTGTTTGAGTATGAGCAACAATTTTATTAATTTTATTAATAATATTTTAAATATTATTTTAAAATGTATTTAAAATTAAATTAAATTATGTTTTAATTTAATTCATTTGTATTAGTTGTGTGTGCTTTTTAATTGCTCTCTAAAGGGTTTTTTATTGCTTGTCTGGGACAGATGTCAGTTGGAGTATTGGCTGTTTATTTTAGTAGTATTTTATTTTATTTTATGGATTTTTGTGATTTTATAATTTTTCTTTGTAATTTACTAAACCTCCTGTATTTTTGGCTGAACTACAAAATAAAGGTTTTTAAAAGAACCATCTTGTTCTTATTGCAAAGAACATTTTAGTAGACTAATGAACATTTTACCTCTATAAAGAACCATTTGTGGAATAGAAAGGTTCCATGGATTTTAAATGTTCTGTATGGAATCATTGATGCCAATAGAGAACCTTTATTTGCTTAAAATCTTTTCCAGCACCAATGCATTCTTCTTAATATGCCTTACCCAATCCAAAGAGATTTCATTCAAGCTCATTTTCTTTTGCTTGAACGGCTATATGCTCGGGGCATAAGGTATGTGCAATATTTATAGTGCCCAGCAGTTTTATAAACATAAGCAAACACAGCAAAGCGTGATCCGGGGAAGAGGGCCATTCTCAGTCCCCATTTAATCAACAGATCAACTTGCACATGGAAAGAGTTTGCATCTCTCGCTAAGATCCACTGCTGCCTCCCAGAAAGCAGAGAGCTTCTATGTGTCTTGCTTATCTGGCAAACGTCACTAGACATATCTGGGCCTGCAGGACTGGAGTTAGACTAATTGTTTTGCTCTCTGCAAAGTGGCACAGTTATGGTCGCGCTCTGTTTATCACACTATAACGGAGCTGTTCTGAGGAGAGCTGTCAGCTAGTGAGTAGAGCTTGGTCTTTGTGTTAGTGGCCTTGCATTGCTAAGCTCAGTGGGCTGGATCTGGCAAGTGTAGATAAAATGTCTCCTGTAGAGCTCAATTATTGATGTGAGCAATGGTATGTGTCAGACCGTGAAGCTTATTATTGGTTTGCGCTGTTTTAGTTCATTTGTCTTAATTTTGGACAAAGTATTGCTAACGGGATGCTGTCTTAGCCTCAGCTTCAGAAAACATAGCTCATGGATTGCCTGGTGTATATTACACAAAAAAGGGGCAAGTGTGAGTTTGTATCTGGCTGTTACGCAATTTCCATATGTCAGAGTGTGCAAAATGTTGTACAAAAGTCACCGGGAAGTCATGTTTTTGCTACAATGGGCTTGCGCAGTGGAGAATTATTGAATGGATTCAATAGTGTTTACAGAGGTTTTAAGATTTCATTGGGTAACAAAATGTTTTCACTTGCCTGTCAAATAAAATGGTTTTATTTATGATTATCTAATGAGATATTGTATTAAATTAGTTGCTATATAGGAAATTTGATTGTTATTTCATTGGAAATTAATATAAACATGTAAAAGTACAAATATTTGCCAATAAAAAAGGGAGAACAAATAATTTCTTCAACTTCAGAAAAGTCTTTTCGAGCCTTATAATTCATATAGCATAATTCATAGCAATATCATAATTCATAGCAAGTTCGCAAAATCGTATTTATGTATTTTACAAGTTGCCAATTGTATGAATTTTGGATGAATGTCCTACACCTAACCCCGCCCCTAAACCAACCCGTCACTGGGGTTTAGACTAATCGTACAAGTGAGGTCATATGAATTTCAAATTAGCACGAATTTGCCAACTCGTACGAATACATACAAATTAGTTGTGAGACTGTGTTGGTCTTTTCAGGTCTTATGTACAGTAGTTTTCTTGAAATTTAAGAATGTTTAAATAAAAGTTAAAAATATAGTGAAATATAGCCAGAATGTGGTCCACATGTTTTGCTAATGGATTAAAAGGTCTGGCTACAGAGGACTATTTGTATTTTAGGGCCATTCAACCTTTGTTTTTCACCTCCTTAGGACTTTTCGAAATCAGATCTTATATCTAGGAATCCTGTCACTGAAACTAGGACAGCTCACTGACTCTGACTGATATGTATTATTTGCTAAGGGGACCATGATAAAATACTAGCTTTTCCTCAGGCTACATCTTTTAGAACTCCAGCAAATGGATTTTTTTTTTTTTTTTTTCAATTACCTTGCTTGGAGTTCAGTCGTGCATCATCAGTGATTCCAGACAAGAAAAGAGATGGAGGTTTCATGACAAGCCACTGAAACAAAATGCACAGATGAAATCAGCGGTCCATCTGCTTATACAGAGACTAAAAAAGCCTATAAAGCTCTACGCAAAACCATCCTTTGATAAACTGTAATTTAGTGATGTTGTTTAAAACAGGTAATTATTTAACATTGCAGATTGATGTTTTAAATGGCTCCTGATTTTACGATGAGGCACTTTTAAGAGCAATTATCCTGTGGCGCTACTCCTTTCTAGTCAATCTGACCTGCTGCCAGAATCCATGTTAGCTGCTTGATGGCTTTGAATTCAGGCTAATACAAGCAAACTAAAGCCTTTTTCAACAATCCATTTGAGTGCATCACTTGACCAAAACAGGAGCATTATGCATAAAACCCAGATCAGTGTCTTTTATATTTTTATGAGTAGTTCATGTAAAAAACCTTGACATTAACAAAAATCTGTGATTTTTATCTGTTTTCCGCCCTTCTGTGGTGACCTTCTGTAAAAAGTATTTTTATGCAGGAGTGTAGAAACAATCCATATCAGAAACATATGCACTTTTGCATTTTTCTTTCAATAATTGGCCTGAAATTTTACAGTGACAACTATGCAGATAAAGCTGCACATTTTTGTCAACAATTACTTTAGTTAATGTCTTGTCGGTAGCTCAGTGCACAAACAGTGCCAAGCATGATTTCCTTTATGAATATTAATTATATGTGACGTTCATCCTAACTTGTGAAGCTAGCTGTCCTAGTTTCTGTGACAGGATTCCTGGATAAGAAACCTGTTTTCTATGAGCATTTAAAGAAGAAAAATAAAGGTTTCTCA
The DNA here is from genome assembly GCA_032361065.1 of Enteromius trimaculatus. NCBI lineage: Eukaryota > Metazoa > Chordata > Actinopteri > Cypriniformes > Cyprinidae > Enteromius > Enteromius trimaculatus. Next base: position 71,181 of record JAUMHP010000254.1, on the reverse strand, counting down.
ATCCTAAAATATATAGTGGGTACGGAAAGTATTCAGAACGTCTAGGTTACCTATTGTAACCCCCGTTCCCTGATGGAGGGAACGGAGACGTTATGTCGTGACGACAGAC
>JAUMHP010000254.1:30823-48134 GCA_032361065.1 Enteromius trimaculatus | reverse complement strand
CCAGGAATGATTTATTAACAAATCCCTCTGTAAATATCTTCAGAATACTAGTGAGAGTATAACTGGAAAGTTTGGTGCACATAGGCTGAGATATTGGTACCGGAAAATGACAAAAAGCTCATTTCGAGAAAACGGCATTTGAATATTTGAATAGGGGAAGAAAGTTATGGTCACAAGTAAACGAAATGTTATAAAATAATCATTTTAACATTCTTTTTAACATTTTCTTTATAGTATTTCTAAAGAACACATTTTGAGGGACTTAACTAGCCCAAAATCTCAAAATTGACCACCGCATAAAAAAACAATGTTTTTGCCTGTAGTGTCTCGCCTTAAATTTGCTTCACCACAGAGTATGTACAATAAATAAAAGAAAAAAAGAGAATCTTCCCTGCAAAAAAAAAAATGTAAACAGATGAATTAAGATCTCAAATAAATACAAAAAGTAAATCTACCCAGTAACACATATCTTTGGAAGTATTTTGTATTTTGCAATAAATATGTTTCAAAATGTACATTATAATTTATTTATATCTCTGTTTTGTCAAAAATGTTAAACTGGTCAGATTCAAAAATGATTATGAAAGAATGAAGAGCCTCCACTGAGAAACCAGGGACCTCCACTCATTATTTGTTAAAGTTATGGATGGTTTATGAGGATGACTCTTGAGAGCCCAGCAGCACTGTGTTTTTTATAGCAGTTCATAAGCAATTGCACCTGCCAGGGCCGGACGGGGTCTGTCGTCCAGTTACTGGCCAGCTGCACGGGCTTTCTGCTGCAGTAACGCGGCCCTCTGCTCCATCATGGCTCTCATCATGGTGGGGTTGATAGCTGGACTCATAGCAGGGGACATGGGCCGCAGTGGATATTGGCTGGATTTTGAGCTCATTAAAACACACTGGAAGTATGGTATCTTGCCTGTAATACAAACAACAAATGACTAATGAGTTTTGAGGTTGAACAAAATAAAAAATTAAGCCGTGTCAAACAAAACTTAAATGATACATTCATTGTAATATCAAAAAAGAGTTTAGTTTTGTAAAATAAATCAATATGTAAAAACATCAACAACTGTAATATCAAAAAAGAGATATATATTATATAGTATATTTGTTACAAAAAACTATAAATTATTATATACAAATTTTTTCATATTTACACACACACATACATACAATAAACAGCATACATAAACAAACAAACAGAAAATAAGATTTTTGCATCTAATGTTGTGATTATAATTCTATAGATGATTTCTGTAACCAAAACTACTATAATGCAATGTTTGGTTTTGACAAGCTATGCAAGAATTAGATTAACGTTACCTGGCTTTTTGCCTTCTGTGACATTTTCCTCCGTTTTCAGGTCTTCGAATTGAAATAGAGAGAGAATTTAAAAAATGCACTAATTTCAATGTACAACATGAAGTACTGCAGGAGCAAATCTTTTAAGGCAAAAACGTAGAGTTTAGTATAGAATATCTGTTAATGTGACATTTAGTTATCAGGGTTTTTATGCAGTGACATGACAAAGCTCACTTCTCAGAGCAATGATTTTTCCATGCAGCAGACTGCAAATCTAGAAAAAATCCTACACGGAGGCCAAGACGGAGACTTGAATTTTAAAGTAATGGCAACCTTCAAAAGTTATATTAAATTGATGAAAATCAGGCTTGCGAATAAAGTCACTTCAGACCTTGGGGAGATTTCATACCCTTTAACTTACAAGGAGAAACACGTTTTTATATTAAAGAGAATTTCTTGGTGAACTACAACAGTAAGAAATTGCCATCTGAACAGTAAGTAAGTGTAAGTGTAAGTATAAGTGCAAGCATTAATGTACATGTGAATACAACTATATATATATATATATATATAGTTGTGTTCACAGATTAACTGAAGGGATTGTCCTGATCAGAGCAAGTTACTGTTGCATGATACATTACATGCAGGTAGAATCAGAAAATAAATATAAAACCTTAGGAGGAAATTCAGAGTGAACTGTGCCAATCAGACAGCATGGCCATATTAACATAATCTATTTTCATAATCATCAAACATTTTTGTGCCATCCAACTTCCCTTATCCAGCAGGTGTTGTAAAAATGACAATATCACAATGTAGCATGATGATATGTCATTTTGCTGCACTCTCCGCACCACCTCGAGAAAACAGGCCATTTCATAGTGTATACGCGTCTCGTAGATGGGGCCCTGGCCTGTGAAATGGTGTTTCTCACGCGCTCTGGAAGCCAAACAGGCCCTAAAGGCCCTAAATTAAGCCCTGGGCCTGAGAAAGAAAGTCTCGTCTCAGGGGAATTGGCCATGGGGCTGCCGTAAGCATCACATGTAGGTCTGCTATACACGGCTGGTTCCTACAGAAGGGGGCTACCAGGAGGAGCTTGTGACCTTCCTCCCTGACTCGGCTGATGAACTGAGGTATCAGAGCAGTCGGGGGAAATGTTGACCACAGGCCAGCAGCCGGAGATCCCTCGTGCAGCGCTCCCCAGCCTGTTTTGGAGGTGTCCGTCACGAGCACTCTCCTTCTGTTAACCACACAGAGGGGATCTTGTCAGCTTTCTTGAGTCAGATTGAGCTACAAATGTCTCTCCAGCACAACAAGGCTGGCCATGGATCTGCCAATGGCCTGGGCTGTTACCTTCGTAGCTCTCAACACCAAGTCCTTTGCACTTCTTATTTCTCTAACGGCCTCTGCGTCAGGCCAGCCCTCGGTAGCAGCGAGGAGCTTCGCTTGGAAGGCCTACAGAAGAGTACAGCCATGGAATGAAGTGCAGAGGCTGCCTGTCCGGTGAAGGTGAAAGCTCGGCCAGCAAGTGAGGAAGTCAGTCTGCATGGCTTAGACGGGTACGTTGGTTTGGTTTTCCAGGACAGGTGAAGGCGACGCACTCCTCATGTCTGTCAGCGGCGTTCAGTGGAGACCAGCAGACAGAGCAACGGCGACCAGGCATGTTGCTCAGAGGTAAATTTGCTCTTTTAGCTGAATTTGCTCTTTTAGAATTCTCTCAGAGTAGCCAGATGTTGGCAGGGGAAATATCCAGCTGCAGGCGTTGTGTCTGAGGCAGACTTCCAGTCAGGACCAGCAAAGGCTTTGTTGAGAAGGAGAAGAAATCTGAATCCTATGGCGAAGCAGGTGCTTATATATGCCATTATTGGCGGCCTTCGGCGCCCAGCCGATTGGTCTATCAAAAGTACCACTGCAGCGACCAATGGCCGTGCTGTTTCACTGCGTGATTAAATAAGGCTTCAGTAAGGAGGAAAAAATGAGTTTTTGCCATAGCGTCTTAGCAGACGCAGTACAAGTGAAGTGTCGACAGGGAACAATAGGTTCTTAGAGGCCTTGGAATTTTGTGTATCCCATACAGTATGATACAGTAGGTTTTAAAATTATGTTAAGCAAAATCTGGTGAGCTCTTATATACAGTAACATTACTTCTAAAAAAGAATTAATTACAATTACTTGTTACTATTAGAAGGAATTTAAAAGGTTAAAGACGCTGCATTCAATTTTATCTTTAGACTATAAATTTGGATTTAAAATTCAATATTGATTTAAAACTATTGAAATTATTTCCATTATGTAATGCAAGTACTTTATAAGTAACTGTAATTAAATTGCTTAAAAAAATTGCAGTAATCCCTTACTTTACTCTTTCAATGGATAAGTAATTTAATTACAGTAACGCGTCACACCCAACACTTTTTTTAAAGTACATGTATCTTGTTTTTAAGGATACTGGAAAATAAGACACTGATACTAAAGGCGGGCGTACACGGTGCAATTATTGAGGTTGTACAAGCTTGCTTGTGAATTTTTTGGTTATCTGAGGAAATCATCTCTTCTCGTGTGGTCGGGGCTCGTATGGTGTGTGAGAAAATATGAGACGAGCAGAATGCCTTACGAGCACTTCCCGACCTCATGGTCATTTTTAAACATGTCAAAAAACTTTGGGAGCTCTCGGATTGAAAGTGTGACGTGTGTGCTGTTGAACGAGCTGATTTGTTGAGCAAACTGGAAATGACCAATCAGAAGCTAAAAAAGAAAACCACAGAAGAGGAAAGATGAACATGGCAGTGCCACAGAGAATTTGGACTGTCGAGAAAGAGGACAAACTTGCTGAACTCTAGCAAGAACAGTGAGCGCTGTATGATATATCGAGCAGCATTTAAAATAATATAATAAATAGTATTAATCCATAAAAAATGAACTGTCAAAACTGATTTCATTCTCTGCCCTTCAGCCAAACTCTTTGCCATGCCCTTCGTTTTCTTTTCTTTTTTGTTTTTTTTTTTGCAAGCCATTGCTGCCACAAAGAAAAGGATCTCTCCTTAGAGTCCATGTTTTTGCCGTGGAACTTCGTGAATGTGATTGCCTCGGAAATCGGCAGGTTTTCAAATTTTGCCGTGTACCAAAGCGTCCGTTAACAATGTCACTCGTGATGTGTGTGTGGCCATGCGGTTTTCCGACTGTCCGAATTCGCACTGTGTACGGCCGCCTTAATGTTTGCACTGAATAGTGCCTTGTTGATTTAGACTGCAAGTGGTTTGTGAATAAGACCCAGGTTTTTTACTAAAAATACATACTAAAGTGCACAAAAAACGTGTTGTTAAAAAAGTAGTCAGGCAGTACAGTAGAAGAATGACATTGGCAGTTCACACAGGGCCACCCAGCCAGCAGCATTAGTGTATTAATAGCTGCATTTAATTTGCAATTTCACTAACGCTGTTTAAAAATAGTTTAATCTCTCCAGTTTAAGTGGGAACCTTGAACAGTAACAATGTGGTTCATTTAATTTTCAGTGAATTACTGCGGCTCAGTTATTGAAATGGTGAAGTTAATACATCCGGTGAATAGGGAATTTTACCTCAGAGTCGCCTGGAACTTTTTGAAGTTCTCCCAAGTTCTACAATATGCAGGTACGCATGATCACTATGAATGCTTAGCGATGCGTTTCTAAATGTAATCTGCAAATGTTTTAAACTGCTTACACAAATGCATGCATTTGATTATTGCTTATGACTTCTGATTGATTAGGTACAGCATTACTGTATATGAAGCAAACAGGCTACATTTAAACTCAAAAAGCAGCTTCACTCCATACTCTTCCACACTTCGTGGGTGTTACTTACTTGCTGGTGCTGGTGCCTCAGCTGCTTTCTCTGAAAACAGAAAATTGAAGACAGAATGTTGGTTAGCAATGATCAACATGAGAGTGATGGCAAAACAGTGTCTCTGTTCCAAAACCTAGAGAGATGTCTTGCTGAGATCTTATTAGGCAGCATTCTAACTGAAATACAACCTCAGAAGTCACTGACATGAAACACTCTATATATGCAGAGTGGCACACAAATAGCGCTCCAAATGGAAGTGACTATTAAATTGAATCGCAGAGATTGCCGTTAACACGTTGCAAAGCTAACATTGCAATTCTTCAAAAAAAAAGATGAATAAATATAGGATTTTTTTCAACATTTCTTTGTAACTAAACCACTTTTCCACTAAACTTCGTACTAGGATTACATTCTATATTTCACTGCACTTCATAGACTATACATTTATATATTAGTTAACTGTGTAATCCAAATGGGTGAAAGCAATTCAAATTCATAGATCTTACATTTAGGCCTAAACATTTTCAGTTGTTTTTATAAAATAAACTGTAATTTTCAGTAAATATTTACTCAACCTTATGTTGTGGAAAAAAGGCAAACAATATAATATATAATAATAGAATAAAAAAAAACACTTAATCACATGATTAATCACATCCAAAATAAAAGTTTGTAGTGTGTACTGTGCGTGTGTATATATAAAACATAAATATAAATGTTTATATGCATTGTATATTATATAAAATATATAACTATTCACATGCATGATATGATACTTCAAATGCGGTTAATTGCAAATAATTGTTTGACAGAACTAAATTAATTAATGATTATTATATAATCATTAAAAATATGTTTAACTCAGATGACACAAAAGAAAATAAATAATGATAGATTATTTAGTCAGCACACTAGATTTTAAAATAGAGGTATTGACTGCTTCATACCTTTGGTTTCTTCTGCTGTTTTCTTCTCATCTGGAACAGGTGTTGCTGGAGGTGAGGGTAAAACAGTGCTTGTCAAATTTTCCTTGAATCTCCTGTGATTTCACATTTACACTATATGCAAATTTGACAATTTGATATTCATAATTGCGTTTCAAATATCCATGCTAAGTCTTTTAACCAAGTTTAAAATTAGTTTTTTTTATTATTAAAATTAAGTTATTTCTATTCTTTAGGTGTCAGGAACACATGCTCAGTTATATGATTACATAGTCATGGAGCAGAACATGAAAGGTGCACTTCCTGTCATAAAAATAGAGAAATTCTGACACGACTTCATCTGAAGTTATATAACTTGACAGATCCAATTTTCCTGTGCCAACTCAAGTCTAGTGAGATTTTATTATTTATTACATTTTGCTTGATGCACCTTACAGTCATCCATGCAGCATTTTTACAAAAACAAAGAGAACATGTACCACGTACCAAATTAATGAAAACAATTCCTCAATATTTTGCCATGCTTGTCTATTTTGTGCTGTGAAATTCAGATAATTTAGATCCAGTTTTAGGCTTGTTAGTGATAGAAATCAAAGATTTTTTCTCTCGATTTTTGGGGGTGGGGGGGGGGGGGGTGATATTCAAAGATACAACAGATGTCTATCAGGCTTTTTGTTTTCATGCACTGTTAAAATAATCATTAAAACATACCCACAACTTCTTCTTTAACAGCTTGCTTGGCTTTTGGTGTTGATGTGGTCTTTTTCTTAACTAATTATCAAACATAATCAAACATATTAGACTGATGCAACAGTATGAATTATAATACAGCATACATATTTTAAAGAGCACTATATTTAGCCTACTTTAAGTCACACCTTTTGATAACACTAAACAGTAACTGCTAGCTATTGCAGCATTTGATTTGTTAGACTTTTAAAGATGTCAATGAACTAAAGAGGTTAAAAGCATATAAATATCGTACAGTATACTGGTTACCCTCACAATACAATTCACAACAACGGTGAGAAGAATAAAAACACAACGGGACGATTTTGTAAAAATCTAGTTTCGGGAGGAGCGTAACGATAATCCAACACACCTGGCATCATCTGCCCAATCAAACTATTCCTCCCACTATAAATAACCCCTTTTTCTCCATTCCATATCACATCTTTCGTGCATTAACAGCAGATTCAAACAAGATTCAAACATGTCTAGCTCCGATTCGGATTACCTCCACGAGCAGCCAGCTCCTCGCCGCCCTATCAGCGGCAAAAGATCCACGGCCGCTCGGCCCATGCTCCAAGCAAAGCCGGCTGCCCACCACGCAACTAACCTGCTAGCCTTAGTAAGCCAGCCCGAGGCATCGCCAGATCTCACCGCTCGCCGCCCAATCATGGGCCATTATACTTCGCTAGCCTCCCTCGAGGCTACCAAGGCTACCTATAGCCGTTTCTCTCGAAGCTTTATCCGAGCTCCGCTGGCTGTTCCCGAGGCCTCTCCTAGACCAGCCGCTTGCCGCCTCACTGCTAGCCAGCTAACTCCGCTAGCGCTAACTCCGCTAGCGCGCTACTAGAGGCCACGAGCGCTCAAGGCGGCTGAGCTTGGCTGCTAGCCGTCTGAGATCTTGATCTCCACTGCCCGCAACATCACCTCATCCATCACCTGTTTTGTCTTACGTTTCAGCCCGATCCTCTACAGGGAAATGGACTGTCCCATTCACTCACCCGTCTCCAGTCTCTCCAGCCACGCTCAGCCATCCTTCCCGCCGCCAACCATCAGTCAGTGTCGGCCGCGCTCCAGATGCCGCCTCCCATCCTCCGCCTGCTAGCGCACCACAGCCCCTAGCGGCCAGCCCTCATTTCCTGATGTTACTTCCAATTGCCCATCTGGTCTGCCCAGCTCTCAATTCATTAATAGCAATGTTTTTTTTCTACCCATCATTTTTCTAAATATTCCAGTCATTGAGAATCCTGGACCCTCCTGCCTAGACCCTCCCACAGCTTCCCAACAACCTGGACCCTCCCACCTGGACGCTCACCCTCATAGCCAGCCCCCACCCTCTCTTTCCTCCCTTGCTAAACTCCAACCCGCTCCTTCTTCCTCCCTCTCCGCTAAACCCTCTCTCTCCCATTTCTCCCGCTCTCCCTGTCATCTAGCCACCACTCAATCTCTTCCTGCACCTCCCAACGCACTGGCCCGGGACCTCTTCCCCATCTCACCGGTACTCAGAAATCAAATCCTTTCAGGTACCCATGTCGATTTATTTACCCTCCTTTCCCCTTTCTCTTCTAATCCTGCAGACCACTGGGTAGATTGCGGCGAATTTACTCTCACGCTAAAGCACTCCCATTCTAACCCATCATGCACACTAACCTTTCCAGAATTCGCAATTGTCTTCTCACGGTTCACAGACACCATCTGTTCTGTCTTTCCCCATAGGAGGCGTGAGCTATCGTTATCATAGCGGAGCTCGTGTTCTCCTATGGCGGAACACACTTCTACACATATCACCGCATGTTTTCCGCCAAAGCTGCCATAAGAGCGTCCCAGTGGAGCCAATGCATCTACTGTGGCGCTTTTGACTTGAATCTCCACAACAGGGTTTTTACTGGGTGCCGCAATCTCAACTGCACGGTCTGCAGGTCTATTTCTCACCCATTCTCCTCCTGTCCCGAGGTTAACCCTGTCCTTCCCTCGTTGCTGCCTGGAAATTCTCAGGGAAAAAATGCCTGATTATCGATCTACCCATAATTCTCCTATCCCCAGCATCAACAGTTTAATCCCTGTCGAAGAGTTCTCCCTTTTTTATCACGCAACCGACCAAGCCATAGAAATCATTAATAAAGTTGGCCGAGGCGCCTGGATGGCAAAAGTGGATATCACATCCGCTTTTAAAATCATGCCCATCCACCCTGATTTCTGGCACCTGTTAAGGATCCAATGGCGAAACGCATTCTACTTCGCAGTCTGCCTAAACTTCGGATGCAAAAGCAGTCCCAAGATATTTGACATGCTCTCCGAAGCTATTTGTTGGATTCTGGCAAACAACCACCAGATCCACCCCCTTATCCACCTCCTTGACGATTTTCTCATCATCTCCACTGCCCAAGCCCTTCTAGGTTCAGACCTAAATAAAGTGCTGAAAGTCTTTAAAGACTTGGGGATTCCCATAGCCCAAGAAAAAACTCTGGGCCCCAGCACTAGCATCGAATTTCTGGGTATTCTCTTGGACTCCCAGAAATTCGAAGCTTCCCTTCCCAAAGAGAAATTGGATAGGATAACCCTCTTAGCTTCCAACCTCCTCCTGTCTGTTCTCGGGCACCTTAACTTCGCCATGCGAATCATCCCCCAAGGTTGCCCCTTCATTTCCCACCTCTTAACTCTAGCATCTTCCCTCCAAGTTACATTATCTGACCCCTGCCTGCATGAAATACAGCTCTGGGTTACCTTCCTCTCCCAGTGGAATGGTCATTAATTTTTCTATAAGGACCTAGCTGCCCCCTATGACACAGAGCTCTTCACAGACGCAGCCCCCTCCGTTGGTTTTGGGGGTTTTTACTGCAACAAGTGGTTTGCATCTTTGCTCTTTGGGGCAAAGAATGGGCAACCTCCTGCTTCGTCGTCCACTGCGACAACGAAGCTACCGTCCACTGCATTAATAAACATCGTTCCCACTCCCCTCCCATCATGCCTTTCCTCAGACGTCTTGTCTGGACCTCCGCTCTTTGCCAATTCATTATTACAGCCAAACATATCCCTGGTAAAGAGAACTCTATTGTTGACTCTTTGTCTCATTTTCTGTTTCAGAAATTCAGGACGCTGGCCCCAGATGCAGACCCCCTGCCGACCCCAGTACCGTGAGCCATCCCCTCAGACCTATGTACGAAGCCTTGCTTAACTCCATGCTCCACGCCGTAGCCCCCCAGATCCCTCCATTCATACCTTACTTTGTGGAAATCCTTCAAAACTTTCAATTCAAATTATTAACCTCCATTTCCCAGATTTCTCCCTTTTATCCATCACTACCTTAACTCAATTAAATCCCTCCAAGCCAACTCCATTAAAGGTTACCTTAGCGGCATCCATTTTTTCCACAAACTACTGTATGGTTCCTCCTCCCCAGCCATCTCCAACGCCCAAACTCATCTTCTAATCAAGGGCATCCAAAGAGCAAACCGCACCCGATTAGACTCTAGACTTCCAATTACCCTGGAAAACCACCTTTATTTCCACCCTTCGCAGAGGCTAAATCTCTCCCCTTATCGCCCGCACCTTAGATACTATGCTTACCCTAATGTTCTTTAGTTTTCTCAGATGCTCAGAAATTCCCGTTCAACCCAGCCATTCACCCTACCATCTCCGATCTATCCATTCAAAATAGTGAAACCATAACCTTTTTCATCAAGCAAAGTAAGACCGACCAACTCAGGAAAGGCCATTCTATATTTACTACTCCCCAACTCCGCAGAGGTCTTCTTTTCTCTCATCCCACCTACGAGGCCACAACCACCACCAACCACCATCCCTACTCCACCTAAGCCTTCCATTCTTCTTTTCAAAGCCCCTCGCACATCACAGCCCGCCCCTTGCCCCCATGTTACGCACTTATATTATTCCTCGAATTACTAACTCTCTTGTTTTTCAGGTTCTAGCCAATCCAAATCCCGATCGACCTCGCCCTCTATCATTCCAAAAGAAAGAGAGAGAAAAAAAACAGCACCCTTCTTTCTTCGCTTTTTGGGAAGCTCGCTTCAGGCTGCTGTCTTACAAAGCTTCTTTGGGGGGCAAGCAGGACACGCTAGGGTTCAAATCACTAGAGCTCAGAGTCAACCGTTTTCCCGTTTTCCCAGAGCAGTGTACATAAAATAATTTCTGCCTTTCGACGGAACAAATATGTCCAATACTGAGTCATATTGGGTCGGACTTTTCAGACAGTATCTGTGACTGGCCAAATACGACCCAATGGAATGGTCAGAGGTTTTGTTTCCTGACACCTTTTGTTATCTGAGTTTTCCTAATGACGGTTGACTAATGACTAGAGTACAAGTTTGTCACACTTTGACATATTAAAAAGAATTTTAACATTGACAAAACGTAGGTAACATTAAAGGTCTACTGAAGTGCCTTAAAATGCACATCTTTATGTGGTGTGTTAGCCTATAGCCTAATCATTTTCACAAGTAACCTTACAAGTCGTAAAATATATACAGTAGTCAGCATTTGAAGTAGATAAAAAATTTTCATCAAAGTTGTTCTAAAACATAAAACCAAAATGTGCTCCTGTCTTGGGGCAACTTTTTCTTTTGATCCACATCAAATGTTGACTACTGTATATGTAAATATATAAAATAATATGAAAACATCCTTTACTAAAATGAACTGTGATTATACAATTATAATCCAGGGTAAAACAGGGTAAAAATAAATGAAAGTGATTGTGTATAATAGTATGAAATAAACATTTTACTAGGTTATGACATTTACATCATACAACTATCAAGGAGTGACATTTATTTGCTGTGAGGTAGTAAAGCCCCAATAAACTGTTTCATAAGTTGTATATCCATAACTGCTGTCAAAGTTCTGATGTTTTGTGCTACCCGCTCAGATTGTGCTACCTCCGTGTTTATTCAGCAGCATGTATATCTGGAAATTGTCTTTTTTGTTCTTTCTTCTTACTGTTTTTACACCATTGGGCTGAATTTTTTATTTTCTCGCCTATAGGGCCCCACAACCCTTTGGGTAGGCACTGTGTGTATATATATATATATATTTGTATTTTTTTTAATGGTGTCAGATAAGTTCAGATGAGTTTAATATTCTGTAGTGGGTTTAAATCCCTAACCATTACATTTGAGCAATAGTAAAACTTTAATTGCAAACTGTACTTTACAATAAAATGACCTACCCTCTGCTTTGGACTTCACTTCCTTTACAGCTTTCTCCTCTTACAATGTAGAAACCCAAAAAAAGAGTATAGAGTTATTTGATAAATTATATTTGATTAAAAGTTTAACATATATAGCAGGAACCACAGCATTTACTCTCAGCATAACTCTGACCAACACAGCATTAACAGCATTGAAGAACTTATTATGACATTGCCAAGGGGCAGCTAACAGGCACTTGCCTACAGAAGCGAGACAAATATCATCCAGTGTGAAATATTTGTAGTTAGCAATTTCTAAACACACAATTTAGGATACAGTTAAACCTCTTTCTGTTTCATTGAAAATGAAACGTGGCTGGGTCTTTCAGCATGACACACTGCCCGGGCAACGAAGGAGTGGCTTCATAAGAAGCATTTCAAGGAGTGGCCTAGCCAGTCTCCAGATCACAACCCCATTAAAAATCTTTGGAGGGAGTAGAAAGTCTTTGTCCAGCAACAGCCCCAAAACATTTCTGCTCTAGAGGAGATCTGCATGAAGGAATGGGCCAAAATACCAGCTACAGTGTGTCAAAATCTTTGACCTCTGTCATTGCCAATGAAGGGTATATAACAAAGTATTGAGATTAAATTTTGTTATTGACCAAATACTTATTTTCCACCATAATTTGCTTTAATTTGATTTCATCATTTACTTTAAAAATCCTACAACGTGATTTCCTGAACTTTTTTTCTCATTTTGTCTCTCATAATTGAGGTATACCTACAGTATGATGAAAATTTCAGGCCTCTTTCTTCTTTTTAAGTGGGAGAACTTGATGCTAACTTGGCTTACTAAATACTTTTTTGCCCCACTGTATATGTGTGTATAAACTGTGCAGTAGTTTACCTTTATGTGAGGTTGTTGTAACTTTTGCCTTCTTTGTTACTGCTGGCTCTAGTGAGAAAGAGATAAGAATAAATATTGCAGATTCATGATTGCTGAATGGATGCCAAACAATTAGATTTAAAAAAAAAAAAGAAAAAAAAGAAATGAAAAACAAACATCTCACCCGGTCTTGACAATTCTATTTATTCTCTGATTATTTTTAATGAAGTGTCTGTATCCCTTTATTTCACAGGTAAACATGGGAGAATTTATGATGGAATAAAGAAAGGGTGTACAATAAACTGTACCTTTCTTAGTAGAGGTAGGTTTTGCCTTTTCCTTAGTGATCGCTCGCTCTGTAAAAGAGGAAATAATAAGCTACTGCTCATTAATACAAACCTACTGCAAAGTCCATTCCTGAACCATAATTACCTGTCCTTCTAGACCTCTCTTTTACAGCTATTGGCTCTAGATCATAAAAAAATATTAATATGAAAATGGTTTTAAAATTTAAATCTAGCCATCCTTTTTTTCTATTATCCTTACCTTTCTTTGTCGCTGAAGGTCTTACTTTGGTTTTAGTTGCTGTGGGCTCTTAAACACAACCGTACAAATGCACAAAATGTAATATAAACACACAATCTCAAATCCACACATGCAAAATACACAGAGACAAACAGTAAAGCATCTCCAGCATGATTAATGGTACTGCCTTTCATATTAAATCTCACCCTTTTTCACAGAAGCTGGTTTGGCTTTTTCTTTTGCCGCAGCTGGTTCTAAAATTGAAGGTCAAAGGTTATTACTTGCTTCAGGCCTGTTAACATAACTTGAAAAATATAATATATTCTTACTACTGGCACACACCAAGATTTTTACCATACCTTTCTTTTTAGTAGCTTGTTTTGGCTTTGCCTTAGCAGCTTCTGGTTCTTAAGCAAAATAAACCTTACATGAGTTTTCTTTAAAAAGAAATGGTAAATCATTGGCATGCAGAATTAAATCTCAAATATATTTAGCAATAAACACCTTTCAGTACAGTAGGAGCTTGATGAGTTGTTAAAATCGGAACTTCTGATTCTGAAATACACAATGAAAACTGTGTTGGTAAAACTCATGTGATATATACTTTCTTAGGAAGGTATTTTGGCATTGATGGCCACATCATTTAATTAGCAATCCATGCATAATAGTTTTGAATACCTGGAATAGCCGAGGGTGGTAATGGGCTACTTGTAACTATATGATGCACTGTAAGATAAAAGTTTAAGTGAATGAATTCCATGGCATTAAAGAACATTTGAAGTATGTATTACAGTCATTGTTGCATTACTCACCATACCAGCCAGGTGGCGCTGGGCAGTACACAGGTGTTGGACGGCACATAGGAACTGCAGTGAAAATAAAGATTTAGAGTTACAACAGACTGACAGTAGATTGCGTGTTGTTGCTGCTGTGTTTTTTTGCATTTTGTGAATGTAACACAATGTAATATTAAAAAGCCACAAGGCTATGTACTCACGATCCTGTATTGGAGCTGGAGCAGCTGACACTTCCATGTCCTCTGAGGCTCGAGATCCTGTTATTAGGAGAAGGGAAAGCACCGCTGTCATAAAGTTAGATCAAATGGAATTTCAAATTCGCCATCAACAGTTGAGCCGAAAATGAAAAATCTGTCATCATTAATCATTGATCAAAACCTGTAGGATTTCTTTCTTCTGTAGAACACAAAAGAAGTTGTTAAGCGGGATGTGCATGCTGTTCTTTTTCACATAACGAAAACGAATTGTATCCAGGGCCTGTCAGGCTCCAGAAATGACTTGAAGGCATTATAACAGCATATGAGTTTTGTCTGAAATCATATGGTCATAAGTTTATTCGGCACTCGAAATCTTTCATGGTAGTGATTTGAATAGGCGCATATATATCACTAGCAACTTGGATATACTTTTTATATACTTTTTGGTCATTTTTCGAGCTTGACAACCCCTTGTTGCCATTCATGTAAATTAAGTTTTTAAAAGAGTGTGTGAACATTCAGCATATCTTCTTTTTATGTTCCGTAGAAGAAAGAAAGTCACATGAGTTTGTAGCATGAGGTGTTAATACATGATGACAGAACATTTATTAAAGGATAAACTTAAAGAAGTCCAGTATAATACTTCTCGTTTTGGGTATGTTGACAGCCGCTGCCTTTGCTTTTGGAGCTGTGAAGCAAAAATCAAATTTTATGCTGCAATATTCATTGCTATGAATATAACTTCTTTCAGGGATGATGATATAAAAAGTCTGGCAAACATTGAGCTTGTTCTTTTTTTTTTTTTTTTACCTTTCTTTGCTTTCTCTAGTCTTGTTCTTATTGGAGCCTCTTTTTCCGATGAGCGGGGGAAAACAAACATCAGTAAAATATTCTTTCACAAACAAATGCCTATCTATATTTAATATTCTTATCTGAGTAAACAGCAATAACTGAGAGCTACCGCACCTTTTCTCTGTTTCAGCAGGGGTTCCCTTCTCTTAGTCTCTGCTTCTGAAGAATGAAAACATATTAAACAAATATAAAATCAGATTTCAGATCAGAATATGTAGGATTCTCTTCACATTTGCTCCAATTGAAAATAAGTTATCGAACTTTATAGTGTTTGCTGGCATAATGAGAACATTGTGTCAAATGCAGCATGAAGGACATTTAATTGGAAATGTGTATTTTCACATTTTTATTAACTGTGGAAATCAACTAATTGAATTTGAATTTAGGAATAAATCAATTTTTACATGTCCCATAATGCTGTTTGCTCACATTGATTCAGTTTTATCAATATATTAGTCTACTACTTTTTCGTTTTGCACAGGCTTGTTGAGCTGTACTGCTAAAGCAAGCAGTCTGCTGTAGAAATCGGCAGATGCCTTGAGCTAAACCAGCTTTAATCAAACAAAATGCATCACATACTCTTGTGCTCAAGGGTGACTCTTTTAGCTGTGAAATGAAAAACATGAACAAAGACATGAATCAGACCAAACTGCTTTGTTTAGAGAGAGCAGTCTTCAGCAATAGATCACTTAATGATGACTAAATCACTTAAAGCCTACTGTATACTGATGATTAAAAAAAGAAGAAAACTTTGCTAGACCTATTCACATCTGTTTTACAGCTCTACAAATGAGCACATTAAAGCAGGCATTTCCTAAAGTATTCCTAAAAATACTTTTTTTTTTTAAAAGAAAAAAAAAACAGACATAAAGATATGCACCAGGGGGCACTATTGTGTTTGTCAATGCTATTGGAAATGAGAAAAAATTAAGCTATTTTAGTGATATAAGATTCTCAGTGATGTCCTCTAAAACAGATTATTATTATCAGAGGTCATACATGTAGATGAGGTCATATACTGTTGATTCTTTTTAAATGTAGTTTCCAAAGCTGTAGGCTTACATTGTTGTCTTTAAGTTACTATAGACTTTTTTCTGTAGTAAAAAAAACCAAACTGTGCTGTTAATAAAAATCTATGTTCTCATGCTTATGATTGCACAATGTTTATTAAAAGCTATTTTTATGAAACTATTTAAATGTATTGTTATTCATGCCCATTGCACGCCCAAGAATACTACATTATCCTCAAAGAATTAAACAAATAAAAAAATCAGTTGCAATAAAAGTCTTGTGTATTGATTAAACACACCTCTTTTCTTTACTTTATCAGGTTCCGCTGGGAAAAAAAGGAGGAAAAGGACCGTGAGTGACAATTAACAAAGCGTTTTAATTTTGAATTCCACTAGACGGCGACTGTGAGTGAACATATTCGTCTGCATAATATTAGCAATCTCTACACAACAATACAAACCACCAAGCATGGATTTGCTGAGCTCATTAAAAGTGTTGTCTAGCAATTTCAGACATGGTTAGAAAGAGAAAACTAAATTTGATCTCAAAGCACAGCTTGTTTTTAATATTCTGTTTCCTTAAGCGCTACCAAGTTCAAACGAATAGTATTTAGCAGAAAGCAGAATGATATGAGTTTAGAGTAAGGAGTAAGTGTTACCAAGAAAGCAAATATCTATGGATTTCTGTATCTGCTGATGCAGAAATTACCCATATGGTCCATAATTCATGCTGTGTGCACAATGTATACTGTAGTCATTTGTGTGTGTGTGCATACTGTATGTTGTCTTCATAAATTTATAGTACATTTTAAGAACCACATCATTCACCAGTTCATGATTATATTTTTCCCATGCAGTTTATTACATGTGCAAAATACAAAATACTTCTCGTTCAGGGGCGATTCTTAGACTACGGGCACTTTCATGTCCTATGTATCATGTTTTGCAAAAAAAAAAAAAAAAAAGGGAAATTTCACACTTTCATAGTTATCTTTACAATAAAAGTGCTCTAAAAAAATTTACCGGTATTCTACGATGACTTTTTCACCTTTTTCAACCTCGTTATATATGCAAATACTGCTGTTTTGTTGCTGTC
>JAUMHP010000254.1:774-14627 GCA_032361065.1 Enteromius trimaculatus | reverse complement strand
CATCAAGTGTTAGACAGTCTTCTAAATTATTACCCGTGGGTTTTTTTGGTCCGATAAGTAATACCTCTGTTTTGTCATAATAGCGTCAGAGGTCTGAACAAAAGCACAACCACTCATTTTTTTATACCATTTTATACTCTTTTCTTATTTTTATTTTTATTTTTTTTTTTGGAGACAGCGTTAGATTCTTATTTACAAATGGAAACCTGTTTTTCCCTCTAGATCTGGAGATTACAGTGAGATTACAATATGAACATGTTATGTGATTTGTGTTTGCGTGGCTTTGCAGAAACAAAACAGCTTTACGTTTCAATATGTTACATAAAAAATAAAAGCTAAACAATTGACTCTTCATCATGAATATCAAACATGAGCATGCCATTGTTTTGCCGTGTCTTTGTTCGCATCTAGAACAAAAGCTTTCAAAATATGAAAAATCCTGTGCAATTTAATCAGTTCCTATACAAAAGACAGATGGAGCGATTTATCTTGTAGCATTGCGTTGCTGTGTCTTTAAATGATGTGATATATATAAACACACACACATATACACATCAGATATTCACGGCTTGTTGAGTCTGTTCTCCTTATGATTCATTGTTACTATCATTTCGCTCCCAAGTGTCTGAAATTTGCATAATATTGCAGTTACCATTTTCATGCTAGGGTGGTAAGAGTATACTTATGTTTATATCTGTGTCTATGTGTGTTTGTTTGTTGAGTATCATGTATTTTTGAATATTTAGACCCTTGCAGGCATAGTAGCATAAAATGCCCTTACACAACATTACGCATTCCCTTAGAAGAATTATGTATTATGTATAGTATATTCCAGAACTTTGCTCTGGATTATGTCTGCATGTGATTGTGTTTAGCGATTATTTATTTAAATTGCACAGAGCGCTGTACAGTATTAGACCGGCTGCTCGTAGTTCCTGCGATTGCACAGGTGCCTGTAAATCCTTTTGTTCTGCGTCTGGTGGGCATTAGTTTGACCTTAAGCAGCTTCAGATATGGCCTTTGCCGCTGGAATAAATTCAGTCTCCAGGGCTGGCGCTGCATTTCAGAGCAGTTCTCACAGCCTCCGTGAGTGTGACACAGCCGTCTCCATGGGAGATCTAGAGGCACGTAGTCGGTGTGTGAGCTGTGTATCTTACAGAAGGCTAATGATGAGATGGTGTTATTGGTTTTTGATGAGCCTGGTCGTGTGTGTGTGTAGGAGAGAGAATACTCTGTGTTTCTCCGCTGGCTTGGCCCAGCGCTTTAAAGAGCTGACACTTCATCTATAGAACAACATGTAACAGCGTTCTACTTCCCACATGTACCACTGAGCCTTTTTTTTCTACCATGTATAAAAACAGACTCATTTGCATATACAGTTAACTTTCGCCTGCAGGTACTGAATTGTTAGGCTACAGAATGATTTGCATAAATAACAGTTGTGTACTGGGTGTTGTTTTATTTATTATCTAAGGTTTTAACGTTACTTTTTTAAGCTTAATTTCAAAGGCTTTTTGTGTATAGATTTGAATGATTCAATCTTGTTTAGACCCAGGCTTGTAAAATTTAAAATATAAAACTCATTTATATTTTGGGGTATTTTCCCCTAATAAATATCTAATTTGCTGCTTATTAATAGTTAGTAAGATAGTTATGTTTAGAATTAAGAATGTAGAATAAGGTATTAATATGTGCTTATTTACTACTGATAAATGGCTAATATTCTAGTAATACGCTGCTAGTTACAGTAAGAGACCATAAAATGCTAAAATTCTATTTGAACTAAATGACTTTCATTGTAACTTTCATATTTTATCAAAATTGATCAAATAATGGCATGGTTTTTACAAAACTGTTAATAACATTGATAATAATATAATAAAAAAGAGCTGCACAGAACGTATAGTGATTTATGTACTATAAATTGCGTTTAAACATAAAATAGCTACAAATTACCTGAAAAACCAAGAAGAGCATCCAAACAGAAGTGATACGGTGAACAATCTCAGCTTGTAACACAATAAGAATTTGTGGTGAGAGAGGTCGCAAGCTACTTGAAGAAAGCGGCTGACATTTCTATCCATGATGCCCAGCTGCACCCTGGCAGCGTTTCGAGACAGAGGTTTGCACACGAGTCGGTCGTAGCAGCCTTGTCTCCTGAGACCCACGAGGAGGGGAAAAACTTCAGAAAGGCAGCAGAGCCCCTCCAGAGAAGAAGCTATATCCATTTGACCCACTTTCCACATCTAAGCGTCTGCTCCAGAACGAGCCGTGCACAGACTCCAGAGTTAGGGGATGAAGGACTCCTTTCTTCAATTGATTTGGTTTTATAGCTTAAACCACGCATTTAAGATGTAATTTTCTCTTTTGTGTCCAACTGAAAGCCCCACCTGCCTACTCTTTCAGCTCTTTGTGGCAAGGAGGGCTTAATGGCCACGAAAGGGCAGCCTGATTTGACCCTTTGCCCTCTGGCGTCCCCTGGTTGCCACCTTGAGTTCAGCAAATGTCCAGAAATCATATTTGGAAAAAAAAAAAAAAAAAAAGTGACAGATTTTTTTTCACATTTGGATGTCTATCTTTGAAGGGTCAAATAGTAGTTATAGCAGCTGATTAGACACATGAAGACGTTGTGATGATTGAGTGGCTAACGATTTCTTGAAATAGACTTTTCTTCACCAATTGTACCCTTCACAGGTAGCTTAGTGGCTAATAATCTCGGCTGTCAGCTGAAAGGTTAGTGTTTTGATACTGAAAAGGATTGGGAGTGAACAGGATGAGGGATTACTGATGTCACTTCCTGCTGCTGCGGCCATAGTGCTCTTGAGTGAGTTACTTAGGACTTCTTTGAGGAGCTGGACTTCGTAATAAGTGGTAGTAGATAAAAGCATCAGCTTTTGGCAGTGCTTTTAAGATGGGAAAAAAATAAAAATACAATTAATCATTTGTGCATGCTTTCATTTCTCCCGGACATCTATTAATACCACTGGCCATTACGGTCAAAGTAAAAAGCACAATAGACTACAATCGTCAGTGCTCTGTAAGGAACTGCAAAAGAAAAACACACATCACACAAATCACATGGTTTTTTTATTGGCCCAACATTCTGACCTCAATTAGACTATTCATATCATATAAAGGCTGGCTTTGATGCACCGCTCTGTGTAAGAGACTAGGAGGCTGTTTACGGCTCTCAATTCAACTCAACTTGCAACTGAGACGGCGATGGTTGTAGCACTGGTTGCTTTAACCTCTGGAACTTGTTGTTTTTGATTGTATTCATCTCAAATGTTGATATTCCTACATTTGATGGCTACAAATAAAACAGCTCTAAACTTCTCTATAAACTGTGTTTATTAATGTCAAGTTAATGAGGCCTGTAAATTTATGTAATATTTTTGTAGAATTATCTTACATTTGTCATGCAGCATGCATTTGATCAAGTTTTTGTTTTAAATATTACTTTATTACATTAAAAAATACAATTTATTCCTGTGATTGAAAAAAAAAAAGTCGTGTTTGAGTGTTATGTTTTGTTTGTTTGTTTTTAACTCGAAATATTGGGAAAAATGGTATACTGGATATATTGAAATATTTATTTGTAATATTGTTTAACAATAATAACCTCGCATGATCCTTTAGAAATCATTCTAATATGCTCAAGTAATGCAAATAAAAAAGAAAATGGGGTCTGTAAAATTACGTAATATTTTTGTAGAATTATCTTACTGTAACGCTGACTGAGAGAAGAGGAGGCATGCGAATTCAAATGCAAGTTGTTTTATTAACAAGACGAGTTGAGACAGGCAGGGGTCACCAACGATAAATTCAGAATATAACAACAGGGCACGAATGAACACACTTGGACAGAACGACAGTACAATGAACCGTGACAAACATACAGACATCCGGGGATCTATACACAGGGAACTAGGTCAGTGGGTGGAGACTTGCAATGAATTACTATGGTAACAAACAAGATGGGCGGAGACAACAATGAAACACCATGACAACAAATGAGCAGGGCGGGGGCATGAGTTCGTGTGAATGAGTCCATGAATGAAAACAGACACAAAACCTACACACACAGGTTGCCGTGGGCTCGAGTGCCATCAGCAGACTGGCACATCCAGCTGCTCATGACATTTACGCTTGTCTTGCGGCATGCATTTGATCAAAAATGCAATAAAACAGTAATGTGTGTAAGTCTTTTTTTAATATTACTTTATTACTTTAAAAAAATACAAATCATTCCTGTGATTGAAAAAAAATGAATTGTTATCATTCGCTTTGCGGTGTTGCATGATCCCAGTATTATTTTAGTATTATTTCTAGCTTATATTTTAAATGACTGTGTTTTGAGTGTTGTGGTTTGTTTGTTTATTTTAAACTTAACTTTTTTTTTTTTTTTTCCATATTTATCTATTTAATCTTCGTTCAGTTTGTTTTTCATCTAATACTGTATATTTTTCATTTCTTTTTTTTTTTCCAGTGAACACTTTTTAAATTGTATTTTAGTTTAACAAAAATAACCCTGCATGACCCTTCAGAAATCATTCTAATATGCTAATTTGATGATCAAGAAATATTTCATATCATCAGCAGTGTTGAAATAGTAATCTTTTTTGATTAAATTTATGCAATAAAAAAGATTATACTGACCCCAAAGTAAGTAGTGTACGTGACAAATTACAACATTTTTGAGAGATGACAGAAATAGTTTTTTACTCAGAAAGCCTCCAGACTTTTCGTCTAATAACCGGTGCTCAATGGCATCAGGCAGAAACTCTTTCTCCTCAGAAGCCGATGGTCCTGATTGATAGCCGTTTTATCCCTGTCCATAATTTATAAACCGAACAAGTTACAACTGACCCTGTGTTTCCAGGCATCCCTGATCTCCCCTTTATTTGAGTCAGACACGCACACAAGTCGAATGCGTGTTTAACCTGCCTCAACACTAAAACGCTTCTGTCTGTACCTTTCTTTCCTCCGCTGTCTGCTCGATTACCCTGCCTCCTGTCTGAAACCATTACCCGGTTTGTCTCTGTAGATCTTTCCACTCATATCAATGGGCCATTTGATTTCTGTCCCCTATAAATGGCCCAAATTACCAGATTGAAGCTTGACGCTGCAACAAAAACAAAAGAAGGAAACCCTGACGTTCACTCACACTTGCTTCGTTTCAGAGAGCTGCCTGTTATTGGTTTAGCACGGAGGCTATGTGACTTTAATGCTTTCCTTTCAATTCCCAACAGCTGTTTTCCCGCTATTTGAGTCCACAGCAAAGCCTGAGTGCAATCACAACAACTGCATATGGTGCTTGTCTTTAGTGAAGCATGATAATGTCTCAGACGCCTCAACTATGTACAGACGGCTCATCTATCCATATGAGTTGTGAGGGAAAAGTGCCGCACCAGTTAAAGGGAATGCAGAATTACATTTTCTCTCGGCTGTGTTCGTGTGTCTTTTGGCCTGTGTGTAACCTGTGCTCGATGGCAGCAGGCAACCAATCAGGATCATGCACAAAGAAAGCTCAACAGCAATTAGTCATCCAGTGCCATGTATCATCCCTAAAAACAACCCACTTCTTCAGCTCTTTCTCTTTTGCCCTTGTCTCATTTATAACCCTCATCCCCTGCTCTTTTTCGTCTGCCCTCCAAAAAGCAGTCGGAGACTTCAGAGGTTGGAAGCCCTCACACTTCTTCCACTCTCATCTTCCCTTCCACTTCCTCTTCTCTATCATTCCTCGTGATTCTCTTCCTATTCACTGTGTAAATGACATGCAGATAAGAATTTTGCTGTAACTTGGCCTATTTTCCTGCGAGGCTCGGTGGCTTTTGATTTCTTTGGCTTTCATCTTCTCTCCCTTCCTTTGTTTTGATCATCCATAGTCTACTCTCAATAATGACCTAAAAAGAGGGTTTGTGTCACATACAAGGTGCCTCTGTCCCGTCTGCATTGTTCACTAAATAACATGCGATTCCCTCTCAATTGAACTCATTTTAACTCTCATTTATATCACTGAAAAGCAAATTGGCGTAGCACGAAATCCACCCCGCCATGTTTTGTTGCTTTGAAATGTCTCGTTCTGATGTAATCAGCAAGGTTTTATTAATACCTTTCGATTTCTCTATTCCCCGGTTTTCTTTTACATAAAACCTTTGGAAAACTCATATAAAGCTTTTCAGTGCAAATCAGATGTATTTATTGCCTGTTATGCAATAGTGGCTGCCACGTTGTAATTGGAAATACTCATAAATATGATACAATATATCAGATTTAGACATCAAAACAACAATTTTGCTATCTCACATCGATATTGTCAGTATTGAAATGAATGCCTGAACTATTGTTAATTTTCCTGGACAGACAGAGACTCGGCGGAGGATATTGAAAACTGTGTCCGTATCGTTTTCGTCTGTGAGATGTAAGGAAATGAAAACGTAGTTCATTCGGTTGATTTTAATATTTACCAAATACGTTTGTTTGTGATGAAACTGCATTTTAAGACATGTTTGGTGATTGATGGCCGATGGCTGGTGATCAAAGTCTCCAGTCTGCACTGAGGTAAACATCAAAGAAGGTTCAGATGCAGAAGAATATCAACACTGTGAACAAACGCATTCTTTTGACCATTTAAGATGCTGTACTAAAACACATTAAAAATCACAGTTAATTTTAGCTTTCCACTTTGCTACTTGTCAGGTTTTCTATGTGAACATAGTTTTTCCCCCAAATATGTTTTTCCTTGAAGTACTAAGCTGAAATTGTTCAGTTCTTTCCAGTTTTAGAAACTCTCTATTGTCCCTAGCTGAACTCTATGTAAAGTGTGCAGCTTGATCCATTTTGCGTGTGGATTCAGGTCGAGATGAAGAAGACGGGTGTCCTCCAATCTTTCTGTCTGAGCGTCCCACCTCATCAAACCCTGTCCTCCGCAGGGGTCCCCCTGACAGTGTGGCGGTATCAATGATTTCCTCAGCCTGGGTAACAAATGGGGCAGCCCTTGCTCCCCTACGCCTTATATCTAAAAAGTGAATTACCTCTCTAATATCCAGCCTGCTGAGCCGATCAATACAGCGCCTGAGGAACTGATGAGCGGTGACTGGTTTGGAAGCTTCCTCCACTCCCCTCTCGTTTTCTCTGTTTTTCTTTCTTCTTCTGTCTCTATTCTATCTCTTTCACTATAAAGTACAGGGCCTATACCAGCTGTCAGATGGTAATACCATGGTACTTTGATATACTCTATAGGCCATAGTACTGAAGAATTATATTCACTATTTACAAAGGTACATTTTTCATTACTTGTTCACACAGCACTCATTTCTGATGTTTATTGAGTATGATCTTCAAGACTGTCTTTCAGTAATTAATTCTTTTGTTCACTATATGAATTCATTAAAGTGAGCCCAAAAAATGAACAGTTTCAGATCCCATTGACTTCCACTGCATGGTCAAAAAAGAGTGTTATATGCTGATGTTTCATTTTGACATCAAAGTGACATCATTTTAATGATTTAGAGTTGTCTCTTTCTTTTGAGAGAAATTAACTTTATACACAGTGCACTTTCAGATTTAAATTTTGCAGGATGTTTTTATTCCCTCAGAGCTGTGTTACATGTTCATTTTCAAAAATTCGAAATAGCGGCACTTTAAAAGAACACGCCACAAACGTCTCTCAGAAAACCTGTATAATTCAATCAATCCAGTGACGACTTTGAAAAGTGTTTCCACTTTTGTGTGCCATGCAGTATGCATCAGACATTCAGCCAGCAGTTTTTGGGCATGACGTCTGAGGCTGAGACTAATGAAGATATAGTTCTCAAACTATCACCAAAAGTCCTCACCACAGCTATAACAATAAAGTCACAGAGAAACAATATCGTTGGAGTCACTTTCATAAAGATTTTTTTTTTCAGTTGTTGGATGATAAAATCATTGACCTCCAGTCAGAATCAAGAATTTAAAGGGCATACTAGAATGAGTTAAGAATAAACAGACAATATAGTTGTCTGGTGTGAAGATTATTTCCCTACATTTTTTGGGGCAGTCGTGGCCTAATGGATAGGGAGTTGGACTTTGGAACCCAAAGGTCGCGGGTTCGAGTCCCAGATCCAGGAGGGATTGTGGGTGGGATTAGTGAATAACCAGCGCTCTCTACACCTTCAGTAATATAACTGAAGTGAGACCCTTGAGGCACCATTTCCCCCAACTTTTCCCTGGGGACTGCAGCAATGGTCCGAGTGTGTCTGCTCCACAAATTCCTAGTATGGGAAACCATACCTGGCCTCATGTCACTTCTTTTATAGTTATATTTCGTTTTAGGTGTGAACAAGTGAGTAGGAACCAAACTAACTTGTTCCAAAACATCTTTTGTCTTTAATGAAACAAAGAAAGACATACAAATTTGAAATGAGATTAGGCTTAGTAAATGACAAAATTGTGATTTTAGGTGAAACTACCCCTTCAAATGAATCAAAGTTGACAGTAAAGACTTTTAATGGTGTGTATGTATATGTGTGTATGTGTGTATATATATATGTATAGATATTTGTAATGTGGCATATGAATCTTACATTTGTTTCGACAGTTTCCATCAACCACGTCTAAATCTTCTCATTCTGTTCATTTTAACTGCTATAACCGAGCCGCAACTTTTGACTTTCAGCTGCTCTGCCAGGATTCAGACTCGGTTTTAGTGAAGGCGTCACACTCTCCTCCTGACATTTCTACGCATGGCGCGGGCGTGCTTCCCTCCAGTGCTAAATGTGTAGTCATTGCTCGGCAGCATTCATAAATATAAACAATCCTCCATCTGTTAACGCACATTTTGAAATGTCACATCTCGGTCTGTGACAGATGCATCTGCTTTCACTCCAAACAGTCTCTCTCCGAGGGGCGAGAAAGGAAGCCTGTCGATTAGCAACAGCTCCTTTTGGAGCATAGCAGCAGCGTGCGCTATTATTTTAGGAGCTCCAAATGAATTCAGTTCTGCTAAACAGGCTAATTTCATGCTCTTATGAACAGACAAAACTCTTCCGGCTGGCATAAAATGTTTGTTGTGCAGCATCTGGAAAATGAACACAGTGGATGTCTGTGATGGGCCCTTGTTTACAAGAGGAGTTGTATTAGAGCCCTGAATCTCCTCCACTGGGTGTTTCTTGGTGCCAGTTGTGACATCAGTGCAGACGTCTGACACTGAGGTGTGTTTCTCTCGCCTAGCAACAGTGCAGGTACTAGGTACTACTCAGAGGACACGAAGGAAAATTGTATTGAAAAAGCAAGCAGTTCAGCTGAATTTGTCTCCATTATGTTTCATTAAACTATAAATTTTAACTAGCAAGTTGACAAAATTACGAATGAATTTTATATATAATTGAATGTTTGTTTGTTTTTAATTGTTTAATTTAATTTATTTTTACGAAACACTTTGTCTCGGATGTTTCTCCTAAAATCTGTGAGATAAAATTCATATTCAAACATACACATGTACAGTAAGGTACAGAATAGATTACAGTAAAGTATACATATTTTATATTATTCATTCCATTTGATTGTTCAATAAACCAAGTAATTGTAAAATGTAAATAAAATAAAATAATAGCAAATTCATTATAATAAATTTAATTAATTAATATAATAGAGTTTGTTTTAGGTTTTACTCACTGTTTTAGTTTTTTTTTTTTTGTGTGGAAATAGAAAAAACAAAAATGACACTTGTTGACAAGAGAAATAAAATTAATCAGTATAGCATACTACAGATCTTTTGAATGATGTAAATTGTAATCTGCAGACTTTGAGCAAACACAGTTTGAGATGTTATGGATGTATTTAAACTTGAAACATATTTGAAAATAAATAAATAAATAAATAATTGTAATGGGAAGGAGAGGTGTAGCAGTGCTTAAAAATAATTGACTGCAAAAATCTAAACAAAACAAATGAAACTGAACCCTGGGTTCATGATTAAAATGATTCACCTTTTGTTTTATTCGTGGCGCAGTGGGTTGTGCACTTGCTCATTATACATGAGAGCTGCTGTGCTCAGGGGAATGCAGGTGAATCAGCTTTCCTGTCTAACAGTTTCATATTTGCTATTGACGCTGCTCCAGAACCTTCCCACACAGACCGTGTTTTAAGCTATCATAAGTTTGCTCAAAATGTAAAGATTTTTCCAAAGAGTAGGCTGCAAAATCATGCAGACTTTTACAATTGTAGCTTGATTCCATGGCATCTTTCTATATATACCTTGCAGATAAGGCATTCCCATAATGCACTGCAACCAACCAGCTTTGGCTATTCATTTATACTTCCACACTAACCTATGAGAGTTCCAGCCA
Organism: Enteromius trimaculatus; assembly: GCA_032361065.1. Classification (NCBI taxonomy): domain Eukaryota; kingdom Metazoa; phylum Chordata; class Actinopteri; order Cypriniformes; family Cyprinidae; genus Enteromius; species Enteromius trimaculatus. The sequence continues at coordinate 4,293 of JAUMHP010000254.1, read as the reverse complement.
CCATTAACACAAATATTGGGATGGTATTCATGGACCTGAAACTTCTGTTATATTTATTGCTGACCTCCCGTTGTGTCAGTCTGCTGCGAGTAAACCTCCTTGTGAAGACAGCCAATTAGAGCATGTGTGATGATCCGGACCCCTCTGCCGGTCCTGTGGTCCAGTAATTGCTGTGACAATAACAGAGACTCCAGGACTCACCAGAGTGAGTGAGATCTGTGTGCCAAGCAAATGCCGTGCTCCACATGTCTTCTGATCTTTACTATAACAGACACTCAAATAGATTTTTACATTTATTGTTATTAAATTAATGTGTTTATTTATATTTGATTAATATATTAATTATGTTATTTTATGCTCTGATTAATTTATGAATTGATTTACAAATAACAGCGATAACATTAAATACATAATTTAATCAATTAATTCAAAGAGTATTCATTTATTTGACTAATTGTATTATTTTATTATTAAAATATATTTAACACAAAAAGAAATTAAAATAGTGATAATAGCTTTGTAACTTTATTAGTATTATTGCTAATCATTTTAATGTTAATTTATTAATTACTACGATATTAATTTGTATAATTACCAATAATAATAATAAAAAGGTATTACAAATATTATTATTATTTTATTAATAAAATATATATTATTATATTGTATTATATTATAAAAATACATCAATTTATATTGCATTATTATTAATATTATTAATAATTTATTGTAGTTTTAATAATAATTATTAAAATTATAACAATTTAACAATAATAATGAGAATTATCATTATTTGTATCATTTCTAACGTGATAAAAGTCTTTGCTTGTTGTTTGTTCCTTTACATTTGTAAATATATATATATATGTATTAATACTGTATGTGCTTTTTTGTTGTATGTAAGTTATAGTCTCATATATTAAATTCCTTATATTCACAATCGATTGTCTCACAACCCGAAGTCACTGAATGTTTGTCATTTGGCTACATGCTAAATTACTGCTAGTACTGCAGAGTAGGAAAGCTAACCTTCCTTGGCAGGAACTAACCTTTCCTAGAATTGATAAATAATTATACTATCTGCTCTGTGGACGGACAGATCAAATAATTGTAACATTTAATTCTGCTACAGTTAATTCTAAAATCTAATCTAAATATTTATTATTAATTATAAATATTCCCCTCTTGTGCTAATTTGTTACAGTACCTCTCCGAGCGCAAAAAAAAAAAAAAAATCACATTTGTGTGACAATAAACACTTCTCATGTGATGACATCACTTCATAGCATGCCGACACTGGATGCTAGCTGAGATATCTCCAAGCCATGTGGCATCCATAGCACTTATTGTCATCTTTGTGTAAACAACGCTTCTAAAAAAAAAATGAATTGCATTAAAATAGAAGAAAACATCTCAAATTCTCACTTTCTGAAACTTTACCCACTTCTAATAGGCTTAGCCTGTGTAAATAAATAAATAAAGTCTATCCCTGGTAGTCTTAATCTTCCATTTTGTTCTGCCCCAGTCCAGATATCACGGTGCTAGCCTGAGGGAAATATTGCTGTAGCTCTCGCCTGCAGAAGCCCATTTACTGATGGGAAGATGATTGACAGTCATCCCGGGGCTGAGTCTTCCCATCTTGATCCCCTCCAAACGCCCTCTGATTGCTTTCCGACAACAAACAATCCCTGATGATGGAGACTTATCCCAACACGGCCACTGGGTTTTGTAAGCATAAATAAATAGCATGTGTAAGAAAACTAGCATGACTTCAAAACAAAAGCCCTTCTTTTGTAAATGTGCTGACATCTATCTATCGGTCTATCGGTATACATATATTCTTCAAGTTATAGCTGTGTCTCTATTATATTTAGACTTTATTATACATTTTTTTGCATAGAACATGGCACAAACTTGATAGATAGTAATTGCCTTAGCAAACACAGCTAATTACCAGCAAATATTATGTCTTTCCATTCATTTCCTAAAGCCCTGACAGTCAGTGTTTTAACAATGGTAGGATGTATTTCCAGCAGAAACGGTTTTATTAGGAACCGTGGGGAGCATTCGGCGTGTCATAATTTCTCTGTGTGGATATGTTCCTTTGTTCGTCGAGTAAATCAAGTCTCTGTTTTCTAGTGGAACAGCAATGCTGTAGTCGGCCCTGCTCAATATGCCTGTCTTCAATTGCATTTCACAGCAAGACTATACAAATATGCTCAAGCATAGTCATGGGTCAACAAATATATATCATGATTTGTTCCTTTGAGCTGAATATGTTCATGATTTTTTATATATTGAGCTTGCATGAGGTCGATGAACCCAGGCAATATTTTTTAGAGAGCTCGCTGCTGGATGAATTATGCCAGCTTTGTTTGATTTGCATATACAGTGACTCAGTGTTAATCTTTTCAGTCAAACTGCTGAAAATGCTGTTGACAGTTTAACCCTTACAGACCTAGAGCATTTTGGGGGCTCCTGACGCACCTGCACTTTTTTTTTTTCGTTTTTCAGACCTATTCTAGCAGACAGCATCAAGTTCCATATCTCATTATAAACAGGAAAACTTGACGTGAAGTCTAGCTATTTTAACTTCTCAATTTTCCTTATGTTTTTTCAAAGGATGAATGCATTTCCAGAATTTTAAGAATGTTTTTTACTATGTACTCAAACAGAAACTCCTGAAGTTTGGGCGCTTTACACTCCCAAATAAATATTTTGTCTACATATAAAATTCCCTAAGCAAGTTATAGCCATTTATTGCAATGTTGTTATATAATAATGTCACAGTAAAAATGCTTCAAATATATATAGATATATTAGTGATGTGAAATGATTAATCACATCCAAAATAAATGTTTCTCTTTACATAATGTTACGATCATCACAGGAGATACGCTCTGAAGCCTCCATAGGGCATTCCAGTTCAGACTGTGTTAAGTTTTTGCGTATCTCTCCCTGTCTCTGTTAAGGACTTTTATTATGACGTGTCTCCCTTTGTTTCTATGCCCACTCTGTGCTCTGTCTCTTCTCAGTATGTTTGTCGCCATGGTTGCTCATCAGTTCCCCCTCCCCTTTTGTCTGTTTTTAGGTGTATTTAAGCAGATGTTTGTGGTGTTTTCCCCCTCTGTAAGCCTTGTGATTGTTTATTTGGATTGTTTGTTATCGACCTTGCTTGCCTTGGATTTTCACTGTTGCCTTGCCCTTCTGGATACTGTTTGCTGTTCGCCCGATCACTGCTATGCCCATTGGACTATTCTAGTGTTTTTGCCTCTGATACTCCTGTTTGCCATTGCCACTACTCTGCCTGTTCTGACCCTGTGTTTAATGATGAAGCCTGCATTTGGATCCGCTTGTTCTCGGCTCCTCTGTAACGTGACATATGTTTGTGTATTTTTTGCATATGTATTGTGTATATATAAATACAAACACGTATTTATAGAAAAATATGTTGTTTAGATATGAAATATAGTTATATATAATATAATTTACAAGAAAATAAATATATAAATGCATTTA
>JAUMHP010000253.1:41958-66841 GCA_032361065.1 Enteromius trimaculatus | reverse complement strand
ACTATCTTTGAGAAATTTTAAAACAAAATATATTACAAACTTTCCATTAAGACCCTAAATAATCATATTAGCTTGTGGAAAACTGGGTTTGTATGAACCCTTTAACAAGGTGTTTAAACCCGCTTCGCTCCACTGTAGTCTAGGGAGTCATATCCTTTGCAGTGTAATAACAAATATCGTCAGTTATTTCTTTCCATCTTCTTGAACTCTTCTCATACTGTGTGACATTTGTGAACGCTTTTGTTATCAACATCTGCTTTGCGGAGGCACTTGTTGGTGGGCGCTCGTCAGTCTCTTTTTGTTTTTTGCGCCATGCACTGTTCATATTCAGTAACGTGATTGTGCTCCAAGTGTTGAAACAAATTGGGGGTGTTACCTTTGGGCATCGAAACTGTCTTTCTACAGTGTCTACATCTGACTTTAATTTGTTCGATGTCATCCTTTCTGAAGCCGAAATGTGTCCAAATGACGGAGACTGCATTTTTTTTTTTGGTACAAGCTGTTTTTTTTTGCTCAGTTGTCTCAGGGTTTAAGTTCTCCATGCTCGACATGTCGGTGGAATAACGTAACGGAGCGGGGTCACGTGACTCCACACCCGATAGTGTTTTTAAAGGGAAAGTATTTGAAATAATCAACCTGGAAAAATATGATTGATTATAGGTACTTTTTGAAAGGTTTTCAATTGTTTCTCAAATATTGTCAGAGACTGCGCCGTCCAGAAAGGGTTTGGAAGAAGGGTTAGTAGTTTTGCTCGGATAGGAAGGGGTTAATCTACCTGATGTTGAAACTTGCATGCTGTCATTATAGGGGTGAGTAAATTCAGTTTTGTGTGGGCTATACTCATTAAGAAAGGTAAATTTTACTCTTGGTTTCATCTCATTGCTGTCTAAGAGAATCAACAGAGATAGGGTGGGCATGTGTTTTAAACTCCTGCTGAGTCGCCGGTAGTTCAAACACTGTTTTGCCCAGCATTGCACTTTCATCTGATTGTCCTGGCAGGCACCTCAGTCCCTTTGTCAGCATAATCATAGCTGGCAAAGAGTAAATCTTCACCCAATCTACCAAATTGAAATGTGCTCCATGCCAAGTTGAAATGGCTGCCCTCTTTTTCATCAAATGAGTGCCACTGACAGAAGAACTAAGTCAGTGATTACTATGAGACACAGCTTCGATGCCAGATTTTGAAAGCTTATAAAATGTTTCAAGATATTCAGTCTTTTGTATATATATCAAAAGTTTGTTTTTGCTTAAAATAAAAAAAGAATCTGCCAGTGGGGTAAGGCAATTATTTTGAATTTAAAGGCCAAACAGGATTATTTTTCTTTCCGCACTGGCAGATATTTTTATATTTTACTAACAACATTTTGATATATTACTAAGTAATTTTACTAGAATTTATAATAGAAAACAAGACAAAAATACTAAGATAATTATTTTTGGCCGTGTAGAACATCAAGTAGTACAATACACCTGTAAACAGCGCTGTTCACTTCTCATCCAGTCAATTCGATAACATTGCTGAATATTAAGAAGAAATATCCTCCTTTAGATTATTTCTGTTCATGTTAGTTGAGTCTGAGCACAGCTAGACAGACTGGTAAGTATAGTATAGATGGAGATTTTAAAATCAAGCAGCTGTTGAACAGCAGTGTCCTTTTTATAAAAGTGTGTGAAAGCATTTCTGTGCAGAAACTTAAAGAAGGGAAGCTGTGAGATAATTTATGATAAGAGTGTTTTAAAGAATGGCCCCAGGACTTGTTCTTGCTGTTTGCTTGTGTTCTGCTCTGCACTCTCTGATTTGCTTGCAGAGCCTGATTCACGTTTACTGCTTTTTTGCTCAATGAATCCAGGATGTACTGTGAGAAGGTCACCAGAACTTGGCAGGTCTCTCATGCGCTCTACAGAAGAAAAGGTCTGTTCACAAAAGAGATCACCTGTGGCCTAACCAAAGTTTACTGTCCACGGTGTGGGCCGCAATATACAATGACTCATAATGATGTTTTATTAAAGGGGGCATTCGTTTTAAAAGTTGTTTGAACATATTTGTGTGTTGGAAGTACACATTTACCCTATAATGATAAAAATTCACCCAGTGTTTTTTTTAAATCCTGTTTGGAGACTGCTGTCAGAATTATGTAGTTCTGCACCGACCCCTCCCACGAAAGTTGATTGACAGGTCGTCTTACCTTACCCCGGCCTAAATGATCTGTCATCAGGCTGCCATTGTGTTTACTCCAGGTGCAGGGGAAGACAAGATGTCTCCAATTAAGCATTTGAGGTGTTTCGTTGTTGGATGTTATAATGAATATAGCAGAATGTAGCAGTTTGGGTTTTTTTAGAGTCTGTTTGTCTCTTCACAGATGAAAGGGGCGGAGTCATTAGAGCTCATTAGCATTTAAAGCAATGAGGAATCGAATGGCTTGCTAAAAACAGAGCTGATTTTGAATTGGTGATATGTTATAAACTTTTCATTAAACACCCAGCTGATGCCAACCAACTAGCGTCCAGTGTTGGGGGTAAACCATTACAAGTAACGTGAGTTAAGTAATAATAATATAACTAGTAAAGTAACACATTACTTTTTAATTTTAGAGTAATATAAATTAATATAATATTTTCAAAAAAGTAACGCCAGTTACTTTGATTTCTCATTTATTGACTGACAAGTCTCCTGACATGTTGAGAGAAATCAGAACTACAGAGGGATTGTGCGAGGTGTGTGAATACAGTGTAGTATAAGACTAAATGTGAATGTGCATTAATTCATCTCACTCTCAAAAAACAGATTTAGTATTCATCAAAATAAACTCAGAATATGATGCAAAGATGCAATAATTAAATTACACAAATGTATCTAATCCCGTTTTATTAACCAATGTCTTTGCTGCTGATCTTTCATCCAGTTTAACCATAAATACAAGAAAAAATGACTTTATTGTTTGTTTGTTTTTAAATTGCTGAAGAGTATTGAACTTTCTTCTGTAAACTACAGATGCACTACAAATTAGTATGCTTTGTATACTACAAATTAACTTTTCTTCAGCCTGAGGTTTATTTGTGACACTTTTTTGTGTGCTTTTAAATTTGCTATAAACATAAATTCTTATATTAAAAACAAACACTCAAGCTCTTCCCATATTTAAAAAGTAAAAGTAATGTAAAACTAACGCAAAAGTAAGGTAACGCATTACTTTCCATAAAAAAGTAACTAAGTAACGTAATCAGTTACTTTTTTTAGGGAGTTACGTAATATTGTAATGCATTACTTTTAAAAGTAACTTTCCCCTGTTGAATGAAAGTCGGCAGCATCGGACAAAAAAGTGGTGCTCAAACACGCCACACAAATTACAGCCAACAGCAAACTCTAAACACGTGTTCTGTTACTGCGTGACATGAGTTAGCTGTCTATATTGGTGGCCATGATTTTGCCAAGTAAGATCCTGGAACAACATTACTGTCCAAAAATATATCCAAAAATACTTACCCTAAACACCATTAAACCTAACCAAAATCCTTCCTAAAATCAGTGAGAAATGACAGCTGATTAACAGGGTGTAAAAAAAAACCCTGATAATAAGCCTAAAACAGATATTCTTTGAAAAATTATCTCTCAAATTTGATTGGTTGACTGGAATGTTGATCCAGGAACATCTTGTACTTGGTGAGCTCACGCTTACCCTCTAGGTCAGCAGCTATCAATAGTAAATAATCAACATTCAAATGGATCAATCAACATTCATAAGATCACATAACAGTAGAACAGTCTTCTGTTTGTGCTGCCTTCATTTACTTACTCGTTTTAACCACTTTCACTTTAATTCTCTTGCATTGACTGATTCTCGAAACTAGGCATCCAATCAGAGTTCTCACTCAACGGTCGGCCGTCGTCTTGGTGTGCCCTGGCCTTAAGATGCTAAGGAACCATGAAAATGGGCATCTTTAGCAAATTTTGGGAGGAGCGTGTTCATATAATTATCATAAATTAACACGTGAGGAACACAATCGGTAATCAACCCAGTTAACATGATAAGTAGCATGCATATACAGTATATACACAGCAGACTTACCTTTGTTCATTGAGAGCTGTTCAGCATTCCTCCACAAGCACTACTCCTAACCTGTAGGGGGGGGTGAACAATTCTGAGCTCGGAGTCCCTCTCCTCGTACAGCATGCCCCTTTACTCTGTTTATTATCTGTAAGTGCGAACATGTAAAACAGAACAGTCTAGGACAGTTTCTTGTGTATTATGGAAGAGGGGTGGCTGTCCAGAGCATTACTTATCAGTTGTGGTGAAACACACAGCAGATCACAGATCAAGCACATTGCTTTTACATAGATGTGTTTACTTTCAAGAGAAAAACAGTAACTATGCTGCATAGATTGTAATCAATCAGTTGGGGCCTAAATAAGACAGCTGTCTCTGCATCATGTTTTCTAGCCACACAGAAAAGATGAAGGTGTGCACTTTGTTTTCAGTTTGTGCATGAGCATGACTTTAAGCCAGATCCCAGACGGCCATGACCTCTCATAAAGCACATTGTGAATTCACACACTCTTTGCAAGTAAACAGTGTTAACTAGCTTGTGTTTTTCATACTCCTTTTCTATGCAAAAGACAGAGAGGAGTATGTGTGTGAGAGAAGCCAGTTTTAACTGTTGTGTAAAAGAAAAACTGAACACAGCTTTTATCAGTAATTCCTTGCTACTATATCAGTACAGCTTTGCTGTTGTAAATTCCCACCACTTAACTGAGAAATGTGTCAGATTAACAAAGTAACACTGCTGCTCAACACTTATTGAGTCAGAATGAGGTTGGATTATCGTTATAAATGAAAAAAAAAACATTAATGGTATTATTTGCATTTAGACATCTTTCATTACAACCTTACAAAGAAAAAAAACTAAATTCAAAACAGAGAACTGTACAACAGCGGGCTGACTTTCGGTGTGGATTTGCATGTAAATCAACCGTTGATTCAAGTAGTGAGAGCTTACAAAAGCTGTAGGAGACTGTCAGGAGATAGTTGTCTAAGGACATTGTTGAATTTGATGATGCTATCATTCAGCTTAGATCAGTTCAAATAGTATTCTGCGATCAAGTTGACGATGATCCCTGGAAATTAAGTGTCCCCAACTAAGCAAGATACCAAACCTCCATCAGTGACAGAATGGAGAATAAACCTAGGTAGTACCCAGACTAAATACCAAAACCAATATGTGTTCCCAAATTTTCACTTTTAGATCAGGGCTGCCCAGTCCTGTTGCTGGATATCCACGTATCTTACAGACTTCAGTTCCAGTCCGACTCCAACACAGCTCTCTGTAATTACCAAGCCCTCCTGACCAGATTAATTAGCTGCTTCAGGTGTGTTTGATCAGGGCTGGAGCTGAACTTGGCAGGACTGTAGATCGGGCAGCGCCACTTTCAGTTGAGCTGTCCATTTCAAGGGATGGTTTAGACCAGCGATTCTCAATCCCGGTCCTCGCGCCCCACCGTTCTGCACATTTCGAATGTTTCTCTTCTCGCTTCAGATGGTTGTTCTATTTGAACACATGTGCCCTGCAAAGTGGACATATCCAGATATTCTGCCAAGATTCCATTTTGAAGCGAACTTATACGTTCCATTTAAAGTGCATTAAGTGTGCGAGACGTAATTTAAATCGTATTAACTTATGCACCGCGCAAATCCGTGAATGAATGTTCCGAAGTGAAGTAAACTGTACCGGATTTCCCCTGCTCAGGGAGAAGGGAGCAATGAACACTGTGTAGGGACCATGTCAATTGAAACACAGTTCATGCACGGAGCTCTCTTCTAATGAGCTGACTATCAGAATCAGGTGCGTTAGCAAAGAGAGACATACAGAATATGCAGAGCGGTGGGGTGCTCATTGTTCTGCTGCTGTAAAGATGGAGCAGACGGATGTGAGCCCTGCATTCTGTGGACATTTGATGGTTCGTCAGCTACGCTTTTGCTACATTTTTACATTTAAATGCTTATTAACTTAGAGAACACATCGTCACACAGAGTCCTTTGATCCCTGGATGTGTTATAATCTTTTTAAAAGGTCAGTCTAAATCGAGCTTTCTATTCATCAAAGGTCTTTTAATGCCCAGGTACCAGAATCCAATTTCTCCTCACCGTCACACTGCTCTCTGGTTTGTATAAAAGTTAATCCAAGATCTGAACACCAGCCTCCAGTCTGCTGTGGAGAGACGCTTTATTCACGCAGTCTTAATTAATCCTCACATCAAAATCTGATAACAAGATTTTTTGATGAATAGATTTTGTAGAAACAGCACTTTCGATTTCTCATTTATGTGACTTTGATTTAACTCGTTGGAGACTGCTTTTGTGCCCCTGTTTGAGGTTTTGCATGTATAGAACCAGGATAAGGTGATGTTTTCCACGCTTTACAGTACTACTGTAGTGTTTCAGTGACGACTCTGAACACCGAAGTCTGAGCTACTTTAGCTGATGGGTGATGGTTGAGCGACTGGAGGAGAGTTTTTGGTTGTTCTTTCCTTTTCCCTTGATCCTCTTCTTTTGCTCCATTTCTGCTTCCTCTTTTAAGTATGTCAGAGATGTAGGTCACACGTCTTTTTTTCTCGTGAGCAGTCAATTCAATTTGGAGAATGATAAGAGGGTATCAAATTTAAACAGCAAGCAGGTGCTTTGGGGACGTCGCTGACACATGGGCACGTCATACCTAAAATACTGGCCCCTTGCGTCATTGTTCCTCGAGAGAGAATGGAAAGAACAAGAAACTGATAACAACAGCCTATACATCCAGCGTTGCAATAGAAACAAATAGAACGAACAACGTTCATTTCACAGGAATAGTTTAAGCATCTGAAATCTATCTGCAGAAATAATGGTTTGGCTTCTGTGTCTTTGTCTCTAAATCCTGAGAAGTACTTTGACAGCTTCACCAAGATAATTGAAACAGCCTATCTGCATGAAACATACGGTACCGTGAAGACTTTTGAAAAACTGCTGTAAAGTGAGGATGTTTTTTTCAGTTTTTAATTGATTTGTACTAATTAAGTGATGTTGACAAACAAGTTTGGGAGGAGCTCTGACGTAATGAAGCTGTTTTCAATCCCCTAATCAGTCTCAGCCAATCAAATTCATAGGCCTTCCCCTTAAATAGGCCTCCTCTTCCTCCCATCTTCATCTCGTTACGCATCCCTCCTCCACCCCTTCTCCTCCGATATTCGCTTCTTCCTGCGGGGGGAACATCGAGCTCAGCCCTGGTTAGGGTTCTACCCCCTAGGGCTCCATCTTCTAGGGCTCGGCGTTTGCCGACATCCCAGCTCGCCAAATATGCTAATCATGATCATAAGGAAGAGCGAACTCATGAAATGAACTTGGTGTGGCCATCTTTTCCTTTAAATCTCCTTCACAGCTTTAAAGGGTTAGTTTACCCCAAAAGAAAAATGATGTCATTAATTACTCTCCCTCATGACGTTTAAAACCAATAAGACCTTCGTTCCTGTTCGGAAAACAAATAAAGATAGTTTTAATTCAATCAGAGAGCCATCTCACCCTTCATAGACAGCAACACAACTGAAATGATCCCAGAAAATGTTGTGTGTAATAGTTTAATAGCATATGAGACCCTTGGCATACAGTCACTGTCGAGAAGAGCTCGGAGAAACTAGGAATGTGCTGAAGGACAACAGAAAATGAACGTTGAACCTTTATTGTTTTAACAAAAGGTGCACTGGTAGAGTCTGTGTGCCTGTCTCTCTGTATTGTGGGCGTGTACAGAGAGAACATGATATTGTGATTCACAGGGTTATTTTGAAGCTGAACGGTGGCTAACAGGGCTGCTTGTCATACCGTATAGGACTAATTTAGATCCTGAGGCACACTTGTGTCTTCCCCTTATCTACCAAAGCTCTGCTACCACCAAGACATCGGCTTCTTTACTGGTGGTTTTGGATGATGTTAATTGAAGCACTGGCGTAACGAGAACAGAGTTTTAAATAGATGGAGACTGCCCTTGATACGGCAGGTAATAATGCTGATGACGTTCGACAGCGCATCTGCTGCTTACTGCACAAATTCTGTCATTCATCCCTCTCCCCTGGACAGTGAAGGATTGTTCATATTCCAACTCAGGTGTATATACAGATTTGATGGACTTTATACACATAAATCTGTTTACGTGCCAGTGACTATCCCTCTATAGGTTTGGGATGTTCCCAGATTTTAGATGTAATTTCCTCCAAATATTGCAATAAATGCTTTTTGGTTTTTACAAAGCAGTCGGAGCATTTTGTGGATAGTAAGAAGTGTGACTGCTCTCATATGCTCTGATTTGGTGTACAATGCAAATGTAAAAGCGTCAGGCCTTCGCAATAACTCACCCATTAACAGATCTTTCCCATCGTACAATGAAAAGCTTTTGCTAAAGCCATTAAAAGTGCTCTTCCCCCAGATATAATCAGCTTCCATTTGATTCATTTGAGTTTAAAGCGGATGGTTTCCCTCAATCAATGTAGGGTTGGCTGTTTGCAGTGGGAGGTGTTTCCAGTCAAAGGTTAGCATTTCCAGCCTCGGCATAAAGGTTCTGCTTTGAAGTGTTTTTAAAAAGACCCAGCGCTGTGTGAAGCTGCCAGTCCTACCACCCCAGTGTGTGTGTGTGTGTGTGTGTGGACAATCACCTTTCCCATTGCAGGAGATACACAGCGGGGCCACATGAGTTCAAATACATTTAACTCTACAGCTGCTCATTATGTATTCATAAGAATGGAAATGTAGCTACGGTACCTCCAAAACAATGCAGTTTTGTTTTTATAGATGTTACTCAACTATATGCAAAACTTTCTATATGCTCTACTTCATCTTGATAAAGAATGCACCATTAACATAAACCTTTACATCACAAACCCTCTTATTACTCACAGAAACTGTTTTCATTTCCTTCTCGGGAGGTCTATAAAACTGCACCATTACGCTCATGAGAAGCTATATTTGCATACAGGCACATGAGGTTTTGTGTAATGTGTAACCAGATTTTTTACGTATTCACAATGCGTTTACATTAATCCAGTGTGTCTCAAAGAAAATAGCTGTTAAAGAAACCACTGTCAAATCCCTCTGTTAACTCTTGAACTCTGGACTTTGTTTCCTGGTGGACTGTTATAAAGCTGTGCATTTATTCCATACAGTAGAGATCTACTGCAGCTCTGCCCATTAGTGCCATATATATAAATAAATGCATTTGTGAGCATTTATTGTCTGATATGTGGGTTTGAAAATAATTTGAGCACAAACCAGAATACTGTTTTTGTGTCTCACGCTATTTTTTACATTTTGACACCACACTGTGTCGACCTAGTCCAGGTCAGAAGTGTAATTGTCAAGAGTCGGAAGAGTTTATAATTTATGGACTCTTGGAAATCAAAAAAAGCCATTCAGATGATTTCAGGAAGGCTTTGCCATTTTAGTTTGCTGTCATCCGTCTGATGTCCTTACCTGTCAACCCTCCCATTTTTCCAGAGATTCTTCCGTATATTACCTTTATGTCCCGCTATCATCCCATTTAAATATTTTTCCGCATCTTTTATCTTGCTATAAAAAATCCCACTGGCCGTATTTTATATGTTTGCTACATTCCCCTCTGGTTAAACTCGTAATCAATGTATTCCATTTGCCAGATCTTGTATGAAACGCATCCTTCTCACACAATCGACACATACAGAAGAAGCTTCTGTACTTCAAAAAGCTATGGCTTAAGTGATTAGATACGAGCGCTGCAAGTTTCACAGTGAGGTGCTGCGCTGCTTAGTTTACTGCAGTTACAAGCTCTATTCCTGGCAAAAAAGACTCCTCCCTCTTTTCCCATAAACACCCCCCAAATGTTGACAGGTATGCTCTGGATGCAGTGATGGTGACAGGTAAAGCATTAGCTCCTCCAAAATGTTGATGTTGAACAGAAATCAACTATTTTCCACAGCCTGTAAATGTCAGTTTTGATCAGTATGCATTTCAGCTTTTGTGAACAGAAGACAGTGGCCTCGAGTCATTGTGTCCTGTACAGCGTCACTCACACCTTTGCGTGTGGCTCTTTTAAGAAACAGAGTTTATTTAAACGTCTGTCTGACTGTTCTAAACACTTCTCAGAGATGCAAACAAAAGGTTCCGACCCCTGACCTTAGTCCGCTGTTGACAGTGCTCCCATCGTATCGTATGTTGCTAATGTAAAGCTACCGAAACTTCATTGCGATACAGTGCATCAGGTCCACTTTTGCTATTTTCTTCTGGATCCAAACAGGCATGATCTCACTTATAATAAAAGTAAACGCATTTGAAGAAATGATGCATTCTGTCAATATTTGCAATTTTGTCTTCCACTGTAGAAACCCAACAGGTTTGTGACGCGTTCTCATTTTTCATTGCTGGACATGCACAGATGCACGTTTGTACATTCAGGATTGGAAGTCGATCAATTCACAATTAAATGTCAAATGATTCACAACACGTCTTTTCCCAGCAGTCTCTCCATCTCTATCATTCTCAACATCAATAATGGATCTTTAAAGGTCCTTCCTCAGTCCCTTCTGATATTTAAGCTGTGGTTATAAAGTGAGCTTGGCTCTGTTTAAACGCTGCTTTTATGCGGAACAGCTGATCTGATGTGTTATTTCAAAAGAGCAAGAAGCAACCTGTTTCCCGTCACATGTCATGATTATATTTTTTTATGTATTCATGGTGTTTTGTAATTGTGTTGTGGGTGCGAGCCTGAACACGCTCTGTAATACTTGTAATACTCAATAATCTTATTTGTGATTGCAGGAGACCGACCTGTTAGACCTCTCGCTCATCAAGGATACGAGAAATGGGAGATTTGCCAAGACGCCAAAGGTAATGCAGCATTTTTCTGTGTTTTAAAAGTGGAAAGGGCCGATGGTTTCCGGGTTCCCAGAATTCATTAGCGCTGATGTGAGAATAGCGCCATTGTAGAGTGCAGTGCTCTGAGACGTCTTAAGATGTGCCGCTCATGTTGAAGAGCATCACGAGAGCTGCTGAGAACTGATGAGATTGACCTGTTTACAGAGAAGGACACTGCTCAGAATATGGAAAAACACTGTTTCCCACGTCACGATAGTGACAGGGTCAGAGATTGATGACTGGAGAGAGGGCTGTTTGTGTGCTTCACATCGTCTGAAGGAAAGCATTTAGTCACACAGTATCTAAGAACACGCATGAACGCCATTTATAAAGATCAATGAGCTTTAGATACTTCGATTCGTGAGACTCACCACAGAGGATCAAGCTCCAGATCAATAGAACGACGAGCTTTTGAGCCAGGGTTAAATACTCCAGCTCTCTTTCAAATGTCACATGATGTCCTGTTGTCCCATAAAATCTCTCATCATCTACATGCTCTGAGAACAGCACTGGCTTTTGCGTATGTGAGCGGTTTTGATTTTGCGATTATGCCTTGGCCTGCAGCAGTCGGTCCTGTGGCGCTGTCCGTTCCCATCATAACTCATGGAGTCACCTGACCTGAATATAAAACAGAAGATGATGACATCAGGAAAAACCCTGCCATGAGAAGACTGTGTTGGCTGAACTAGACCGCAGATGACTTTAAGAGACATGTTAATACCGCAGTGCGTTTAGTTTGTCTAGGCGTCCTGTGCAGCGCATTGTTCAGGTAATGTAGATTAATTAGCATATGCCCTCCCTCTCACGCCACGCTAATTTGACGGAGCTCTTTGCCGCTGTGATGGATCATCCAAACACGTGTCAGGAAAACATAACAGCAAGAAGATTATGTTCTCATGGTTATTGTTGTTGTTTGTGAGGATATTTATACTATATTAATGTATACAAATATTGCTATTATTATTATTAGATGGCCTATATTATTGGGTTATTATTATCAAATTGCCTTGCTATTTCACCTCAATGCTGAATCTACACGCAACTGATGCCTCTCCTCCTCGTTGAAAACTCTGAATCTAAGCCCACATCAAAACTGAACTCTAGGGTTGTCATAGGTGTCGTGTGGCAGACAGAATGCTGAAGCCGAAAAAAAAAGGATATAATGATCTACATAACATTAATCACAGACAAACTGAATAGGACATGAACTAAATACACAAGGACTAATGAACTAGACAAGACACAGGTGGGAGCAAATTAACTAATAATCATATACAGACACAGGAAGGACCAAATAAGGGCAAACAGGATCTAAAACAGGAAGACATAAACCGAAATTAAAACTTTAACACATGAAAACGAAACTATGAAAAGAACTAAACAGACATGAAACGTAACAAGGGTGATAAACATTTATTTACAAAAGTGCTAAAGAGACATCTTTTATCATCTTTTCTTTAACGGCTTTGAATAAAAATGACAAAAGTGCATCATCACCAGCATTTTGTTTTCTTTACAGCACATCAGCAAAAAACGTTGATGCTTATTCCTCATCATCATTCATCTTATAAAAGTATAAAGTGTTTGTTATGTCCAGTGATAAACTGTTGGTCTTTAAAATAAATCTACTTTTAATCTCGACAGATTTTTAGACCGATAACTTCCACACCAAGCTTGTCACAGTGGGACGCGTGCTCCTAATGGCAATGTATGACTGCTGGATCCAAATATATGAACTAGCTGTTTTAAATATGTTATTTAGATTTTTAGATTTCAAATTACCAAATAGTTATGAAGCCTATGACAAGTACAAAGAGTCTCTCTATTGCCCCCATCCACACATACTATACTATAATATTGTGTATCGTGATATCACAGGCTGACGATATAATGATATTAAAAATGACCATATTGCCCAACACTGGTTCCAACATCATCAAGTGATCTGTGGGGCAGTTGTGGCGTTATGTTTAGAGATTGAGTCTTGTTACCTGCAGGTTGAAGGTTCGAGTCTCAGGTCTGCCAGGGATTGAAGGTGTTGGTAGAGAATGTCCAGTGCTCTCTCCATCCGCAATACCATGACTGAGATGAGACCCTTAGGCAAGGCACCGAACCCCTACCTGCTGCCCACTGCTCTGGGTGTGTGTTCACTTCTCACTGCTGTGTGTGTGGTTTATGAGGACACAAACTTGTATAGCGACATGGGTATGACATAGGTATTACAATATGAAGGTGATTTATAAGGACATTTCAGTGTCCCCGTAATTCAAAAGGCTTAAAAAACATACTAAATGGCGCTTTTTTTGTTTTGTTGAAAATTTAAAAATGCACATAGCTTCCTGTAAGGGGTAGGTTTAGGTGTAGGGTCAGTGTAGGACAATACCACATACTGTTTGTACAGTAGAAGCACCATTACACCTATGTAGAGTCCCCATAAACCACAAAAACCTACGTGTGTGTGTGTGTGTCCGCGCGTTTGGATGGGTTAAATACAGAGCACAAATTTCTATATGCATGATTCCTTTTCAATCAACCTATGAGATAGAGAGAGTGTGAGTGAGTTGGTTCATTTTTAGAGGAATCTGCTGTATTTCAATGTAAGTATACGTGGAAGTAGTTTAAATCATGTCTGTTTGACAGACAGTGAGAGCGGCCTGCAACCTTTAGTTAATTCTGCCTTTCACCTCTGCTATAGCTCATCTGCTCATTCATATATTTTAATGTTGATTTGTTTATAGGGGCAATGCACATGAATCAACACAACTGTAAAGAATAAGCAGCGAAGGCTATTGTTTATCTGTAGACCCTTGACGGAATGTTAAAAGGTCACCCTAAAATCAAAGAAAGAGGATCATTACACACACACACATTATATGGGGGAAAAAAGGGAAATAAAAAATGCAAAATAAATAAATGATCTAAACATATCAGGGAAATAAAAGAAAGAGAGAGAGATTGCAACAGGAGAAGGCAACATATCCAAGAGCAATTAGTTTAAGGAAGTTACTGTCAAAAATGTTGACAATGCAAAGTTGTCAGTTACCAGTTTTTAAAATGATACTGAAAAGAACCATAAGTATGTAATCTTCTAAATATTTTCTCATTTTCACAACCTGATGTAGTGGTGAAGTCAGGCTATGTATAATCTTAAACAGTAGAAAAATATGTACGTATTTGATGAAGTTTTCCCAACTTTTCAAATTGTGTTTCTTTAATATTGAACATGATGAAACTGAACTGATTGTTATGAAGAATAATCATATTTTTAACTCCAATATTGTGGCTTCGTGATAAATGATTTGTGAAGTAGTTTGTCATATTGGTTAAAAGCATCTGCTAAACGAATGCATGTAAATGAAGAAAGCAGTTCATCGTATAGTACATTTTCTTTGTATTTGTGGTGATATCGCGTCAAGTTTACAAGGATGTCATATAAAAATGTAAGCTGTGGATGTGTTCACTGTGTTTGTTGCTTTGAACACAAGCTGTTGATGAAAAGGATCATAGATCACAATCAGCAGCGTCATGTCAAATCTCTTTAATGTAGCATAGGCTTCATGCTTGCTTTTTCTTGCTCACAGATGAAGCCAGTGGAACCAGCGTGGATTCATCTACAGAGAATTTTAGTCGTTGATACAGAAAGGTGTTTGTGTTCATCAGTTTGAGAGAAGCTTAAAGGAATAGTTCACCAAAGAATAAAACTTACGGCATATTTTATTCATCCCCAAGCCATCTTAGGTGTATGTGACATTCCTTTTTCTGATTTGTAATAATTTAGTAGTGCTGGTGGATGGTGACCATAATTGTGAAGCTCCGTAAAAATGCGGAAATATCCGCAAGCACTGCATCGGAAAACTAATCTATATGCCTTTGGGGGGTTATCACATGTCCCCTGAAGCAGATTGATATGCTTTTGTAACAAAAATATTTCTAGTATTAAAATTATAACCTAAATAACTGACTTTCGGCATTGGCCGTATGCACGTCCTAGAGAGTGAATGTCAGTTGTTTAGCTTCTAATTTTAAAACTATAAATATTTTTGTTACCAAAAAAGTAGTTTTACGTTACAGTACTTGCGGATATATCCGATTTAAGGAGCTTCAAAATCACGGTCACCATAAACCAGCACTACCAAGCTTGGAAGAGCCAGAACAATAAAAGAAAAGAAAAGAAAAAAAATGCTGTAATTTTCGTTATTGGGTGAACTATTCTTTTAAAGCTGTGAGTTTGATAATTGTAGGAACTGGCTAATGTGAAAGCTGAATGCCTGAAAGCCTGAAAGCCCAGCGCAGCTTGATGGCCTTATGCGGACACCTCATTTTCTCCAAGCAGTCAATCAATTTAATTGCACATAATCTGTTTGAGACAGAAGGCTCAGAGTCCAGCTCTTCTTATCTGGGTTCTCACAGTCAGACGATCTGCCTGGACACCAGAGAGGCCTGACAAAAGCCTTTATCCAGCAGCAGATCTGCCTCGCATTCCTCCGTATACAGTAGGCCCCTGTTCAGGTTTGTTCGTTAGTTTCCCTAAACCCCTCATCGAATTACGCTCGTTTGTGCCGGTGAAACCATAGAAGCCTGGATCCGCTGAGAGAGGAAGTTTGGGTAATTGTGAAGGCCACACCTGGTCTCCACACCTTCTCTCAGCAGGTGGGCCAGTGATGACTAACTTTCTTGTGTCATTTATGGATTTAATGTAATCTGATTGTAGAAGCAAAAGTCGAGCAGTAATCGTCTCAGCTGACCCTTACCCCTAAAGAATAAGTGACTGGTAGCTCCAGTCAGTCCTTCTTATAGGAATGTTTTAATGAGTGGACAGAAATGCTGTTAGACAGCTGAAGTCCGTAGCTTTAGAAGTTCAGAATACAGGTGGACATTGTGGCAAAAATCTATGATTTCATCACAGCTCTTTTTTGTTGCTTTTTTAAAATCATCGAAATTAAACTAAACTGATTCCTCTGTTAAATAGTTATGTATGCAAGCGGGTAGCGAACAGTATCCAGGGGGCAAGGCGAGAGCGATAGTCCGGGAACAGGCAGGGTCAACAACGATAAATCCAAAGCAGAGCAACAAAGAACGCGAACACGAATGAAAACACTTGACAGAACGACAATGAACACAAACACATCCAGGGTTTAAGTACACATGGAAATTAGGTCACTGGGTGGAGACTTGAATGAACGACTATGGCAACAGACAAGGTGGGCGGAGACAAGAGTTCATTGAAATGAGTCCATGATTGAAAACAGACACAAAACACATAGAGTTTATGGAGAGCTGGAGTGTCATCCAGAGCTGGGCTGGGCAGAGGTTGAAGTCTTATTCACTTTATTTCCATTTGATTTATTTAGTTATTAATAATACAAACAGATGCAAATTGTACGCAATAGAAAAATGCAACATTTCAATATTAATATTCCCAGCTCTCTATGTGAAGTTGTATGTACATATATGAGTAAGCCCAACTTTATCTGCATACGAACAGCACACTCACATAACGTGATTCTGATTATTGATCGCTTACATTGTCTCAAAATGTTACTGTATCATTGTCTAATCATATAGAAGATATAAAGATATTATAAACATGAACTGCTTTTCGAAAATGTTCACTGTGAAAAGTGTCACAGAAATAAATGTTTTACATGAGCAGAGATGTAGAGCCATGCTTGTGTTACTCTTCTGATTTAGTTTTCTGTTTTTGTTTTGCCGATAGAAATGAGGGGGCAGTCAAAGGAGAAATGGACTAAATCATCACTTTCTTCGTAGGGACAGTTTGCCACACAATATGTTCATGTTCTGATTTGATGGCATGGTTTTTGACTTACACTGACAAATGCATTCAAACCTGGTGAAGCAGTTGGGCTTCTAGCTGTAAACCCCAAGAAATCCCTTGTTTAGCTGTTGTCTTGTCCCTGTTTCTCTAATTATGTTGACCTGGTCCTCCTGGTTATTTGGTCTCTGGCCTCTTATCTTTGCCAATTTGTTGTGTGTTAGGCTACATTTAGTCACTCTAGTCAACTTTAAGATTCACAGCAGGACGATTATCACGCGCGAATATCGTCATTGTTTAATGCCTCGTGACTAAACAAACAGCACCAATCCGAGTGTGCAAACAAAAGCCTAAAATGTAATTTAAACAAAAGGCCTCTGCCTCGTTTTTTTGGTTTGAAGCACTGCATTAAAAACTGACCAATGAGATGAGGAAGTAATGTAAGTAGTAGAAGAAGAATATTTACCAAGGCAAGATAAATGTTAAAAAGCTGTATGACAACAATTTCTTGTGATCACGGAACTCAGTTGTGCCTATATTTATTACAATATCTTTGTTTTTTATTCAATTGTGTCTTCTCTGTGAAATGCTGAGTTTCTGCTGATGGACGTTGTTTTGCGTGGTATTGCACGTTACGTGTAAAATGTTGCATTTGTCTGGAAGCTGAATGAATCAATGTAAATGTAAGACAGCTTCTCAGAACAGGCTGTTGTTTGTCGCCTTTAAACGTTTTGTTTAAACTACGAATGTGGTCGTTTGTAAAAGGCAGTAAATGGGGCAGTACCGTCAGAGCTGCGAGCTGCTGCTGCCATAGAGACCGTGCTGAGCTTTCTAAAGGCCTGGCCAGCGTTTGTCAGTTTTACTGCAGATTCACGGCTTTTCCCAGCCTCTTTCGTTTTGGGTCCCTTTCTAACACAAAGCATACCAGGAGACGTGCCATTGCTGAGGCACCGATCCACCGCAGCGGACAGGAACATCGAGTTCTTCTTCTGCTCTGCATTTTTTTCGCCCAGAAACAGGTGCTTTCTGCTTCTTAGCAGTGTTGTTTCCGTCTTTGGCAGATTCTTCTTTTCTTTAGAAATGCAGCAGCACGACTGAGCCTCACTTGTTTCGTTGCACGAATGCACAAACGAAGTCGCTTCCTGGTCTACAAACCTTAAAGCACTTGAAAAACTTCACACGGATATGGTCCACAGAAATATGACAGTAATGCAACAATACAAGTCTTTTGCAGGTGTACAGTACCTGAAAATATGACTCTTTTTGTATTTCCTGATGTTTTATGACCAGTGATTTGACAGTGCGATGCCATTCTTCTGCTGATAAATGTAATCCTTAAGATCATAGACTGTTTAGAGCATAGAAAAATTGCGTAGAAACATAAAAATAGTAGATCATCTAGAACAATATAGAGTTGTTCTGTGCATGTCCCTCTAAGCAAAAAAACACCTTTTTTATAGTTGTTATAAAAGCAGAAAAGCAGAGCTGAAATGTGGTATTTTGTGTAGCTGATGTACAGTATAGATCCAACAGCAATATGAACTGAACATTAATGTGCTTTAGTGTCTTGTTATACAGGGAACGACAAAAACGAAGTACATATTTACCCTATTAACAAACTCTTCTGTCTCTTTATCTCAAACAGTAAATGTTTGAGTAGTTCTTTGTAGTACTTTGCCAAAATGGAGCGCAGTGTAGTGATAAATGTCCAGTACTTATGTTGTTTCCGTGCCTGTTTCCTGTTTTAGACCGTTGATGGTGAGTACTGTATAAACTTTAGCTGTGTCCAGAATCATTCATAATGCTGGATCGGGATACTGCAACTCGTCTTGTGTCCTTGTGTGAGGACATGGTTGACTGTCGAAGCTGATGCGTTAAATGATGTTCCTGCAGTCAGCTGAATTATAAAAACAAAAGCTGAATTCCCATCACTGTGATCATTTGTGGCTATTTTACATTTACGTTCCTTATATTATTCATCAAATACCAATGATTATTTATTAATGGTGCACGGCTAGTCTGTAAAATCATTGTAGTTAATTGTCAGCAGGGTGTTTGAGACAGACAGACAGACAGACGATAAACAACAGACGGATGGATGGACAGACAGAGAGACAAACAGATGGACAGACGAATGGATGGATGGATGGATGGATGGATGGATGGATGGATGGATGGATGGATGGATGGACAGACTGACAGTCAGATGGACAGATGATAGAAAGGCAGACTGATAAATAGATAGACAGTGAGACAAACACAGACAGACAGAGGTAGACAGATGGACAGAGAGTCAGACACACACACAGACAGATGGATAGACAGACAGACAGATAGATAGATGGACAGTCAGACACACACAAACAAACAAACACAGAGACAGATGGAGAAACAGATAGGCAGTCAGACACACACACACACAGACAGATGGACAGACGAACAGATTGATGGACAGACTGACAGTCAGATGGACAGATGATAAAAGGCAGACTGATAAATAGCTAGACAAATGGACAAACAGACAGATTGACCAACAGATAGAAATTACAGTCAGACACACAGAGACAGATGGACAAATGGACAGACTGACAAGTTTCATAGTTTCCGAAGTCATTTTAAAAAACATAAAAAGCACCAAACACATTTGGGCCTGTATTCTTCATTAAAGAATCTGAATGTTTAATTGGCTGTGAAAATGAGAAGACGTGTCCTTGTGTTGAAGTTGAAGTTGACATTGAATTTCAGCTGTTTCAGCTTCTTCTTCCAGCATAAACTCACTTCACTTCTCAGAAAACAAGACGACCTCTTTCATGTCATTTTGTTTCTCAAGCGAATGCATGTATTTTCTACTTTCCTCATAATTACAGCTGGAGGGTTTTGGTCTGATACAGAAATGCAGAGACTGGACATTATATCAGCTCAGCCTGCTCACATTGTGCTGAATAAGACATGAAGGATTTTATGTCTGGCTTGATGAGTTGAGCTCATCATTTTATTAGACCTGCGTCAGATATAACCAATTCTGCATACTACAGGAGAAATACAACAGATTATTTCGAAAAAAAATAGTAGTTTAAGGCCCACAAGACTATCACACTAACATAATCCTGTACTTAGTGTTAAACGGTTAAAGCTGTGTTTGAGCTCTTAGGGATGATTGCTCAGATCATGAGTCTTGTTGAGGAGTCGATCAGATGCACCTTTTTCACCAGAAAACAGATGAAAAACCCCACAGAACCGCAGACACATCGACAGACCAGAAGATACTGAGAATCTTAAACAGCAAAAAGGAGGAAAACACCCAAAACACTCCACATGTGACCTGTCCTGGCAATTTTCACATTCTTCATTAAACATCCTTCGTAAAAATTTTGATTGATTGGTTGGAATCAGATGAAAAATTACTGTGTGCAAAAGTGTTTTTAAAGTGCATCATTTAGGGATACAATAATAGTACGACCCTCTGTAATGCAGCGGTGAAAGAACTGTATTGTGATACTAAAAATGTTTACTGTACTTAGAACAAATAAATCATTTCTTACCAAGAGTTGCTGAACTCAAAGGAGTGTTGCTTCATGAACGCCTAGAGTGATCGCAACAGTGTGCAGTGTCCATTATCTTTTGAGCTTACATTTAATCAGTGTATTAGAATAATAAGACATCTGGGCTGTTACCAAGTAAATGAAAATTATGAAATCAACACAGAAGCTGCATCTGAAATGGCATTTAGATGTAGTTGCACACTGTTTAATACAAGACATGGATGCAGATAACTGCAATTACTCATTTATTAACTATATGAAGTGGTTTAAATATATACGTTTTCTGCCCCCGTGTCTTGAATTTGTGATGATTCTAAATGTATTTTACGTAATAGTCTGAATCACGCTGTAAATGCACGTCATGCACTACATAATGCATGCATGCGCTCTGTAGAGGTGTTTCGAAAGTTTTTTGCAAAATGCTTGATCATGTCAAATCGCACCTCGTTGAGCACTCTGTAATGAATGCTCTGTAAATACAGCAACTACCTCTGGTTTTGGCGTTTAACTGCCTTGAACTCATCAAACTTAGTCTGTAAGAGTCCAAAAGTATAACTGAGCCAAAGGCTCTATTATAGAGACTTGCGCATGTTAGCCTTCAAACCCAGAGCTGTCGTTTTTGACAGGCCTCAACCGTACGTGCGGCCCGTCTGCTTCACTTTCTGCTTAATTAAACAGTCTGATTGAGGATTTGAAGCGAGCGGTCATTAGGCGAGTCTGTGGAATCCTCCTGGTCAGTGAAGCGTCGACTGACAGTCGACCAATAAAGAGCTGACCTTTACGTGGAGCGGCAGGAATGAGTGATGTGCTGCGTCCCAGTCTGCCTACTTATACTACGCCCTTAAAGTATGTACTCTTTTGGTGAAGAAAAAGTACACACTTTTGAGTGTGTAGTAGAAGAGTACATACTATCTTGCCACACAACTGCGTCTTTAAAAGAGTGCGCAGTTGCACACGTCACATGCACCCTGTCACTGTAAACTGACCTGTCAATCATCTTGTCACCGTTAACATCCTCCGCAATGTGTTGTTTATGTAGCGTAATTCAAGTATTCTGTGTATAGTCTGCAATATATGGATGATTCTGTTGTGATTCTCTGGGGTTGGAAGCTTTTGCTCTATGCGCATGAACAAAAAATAAATAACAGTTTGACAAACCCACTGATGCCACACAGATACCCTTGACCTTTATGCTAACAACTCATGCTTGATTTCAGCTGCTCATCACAGAACAACAAGAGAACATTCGATTCTCTCAGAGAGGAGCTGTTGTGAGGATTCATTACATGTTCTTAGTTGTGAATGTGTTTCCTTCTGAAACACACACGCACAGGATTCTGGCCCTGACACATCGGGCCCCTTCCAGGCTACGAGCCCTGATCGCCACGGCAACAGAGCTTTAAGGCCAGGCTTCCAGAGGCCCCAGAATGCACCAGTTCACTGATTCAGTCCCGCTCCTGTGTGCGACGAATTAAGTCGTTGTTATGTAACATGTTTGCAAGTCATTATACTTCTGTAATGTGACGTGTTTGAGTGATCAAGGATATTCACCATTGGGTTTTTAATGAGTGGATTTTGATTGGTTGGATAGTAAAGTGTCTCTACTGTATATGAGCTGGGTGTGATTCATTAAGCCTGAATACTACATTCTAATGGCTATGAAGGAGTACTGGTTTTCGGCAGTAACTACACATTTGACTATTACTTTTTTATATGACTTTCACAATCCAGTTATGTGAAATAAGCCTTCATACATCTTATTTTATCTAAAAGTGGATGTACGTTTTTGCCCCTCTCGTGTTATTCTTCAGTACCTAGGAGGCTATTGCATAGGTTTATCAGATTTATAAAAGGCGGATACAGCTCTACGCTTCTCTCTGAAAACAGTCGAGCTGCTGGAACATGCGCAGCTTTTGTGTAGCGCTCATCTGTAAGCTGTGACATCGACATCATAAAACAGGAACCTTATTGACTTAAATGAACTTTGGCTGAAAATCAAATCCAGCTGAGTTTTGTTCGCTGAGCTTTGTGGATTCGCAGTACGGCTCTGAGATTAATTTTTATTTCATGCAAATGTGAATGTGAACAAAACACCTGAACATGCAGTCTGAATCTCTGTCCACGTATGCGGTCTGATCAAACTCCATAATGAAGACAGACTTTATCAAATAATTCACAAGACAATAGTGGGTTTTTTTGTCTATTTTTTTTTTTTAATTTCTCACACGTCACACGCTTTCACAGATTCATTGTATTGTTTTCTCAAGACATTTTGACAGCTGATTAACCGCATGGTGTGTTGCTGTGTTTTGTCCAGGAGGCCAAGCAGCGAGAGCTTCTGGAAGTGGGTACTCTGGAGGGAAAGCTGGAGAACCGAACACTCACAGTGGTCAGCGGAGCAGACATGGTCAACATCACCTGCCTGAACTTTACAGCCTTCCATGAAGAGGTGGCCAAGGTAACGTCTGCTCTGACACTTAGAAACGGACACAAGATATTAAATGATGTGCTGGGTATTGCTTGTGGGCCACAGAACAGAAGCTTGTGATTGATATATCCTGAGAGCATTGATTTATACTCTCTTAACATGCAAATATTAAAGGGTTAGTTCACCCCAAAATGAAAATTCTGTCATTAATTACTCACCCTCATGTGCTTCCAAAACCATAAGACCTAGACCTTCTGTAAGAAAGCACTAATGTCACTAATGTGTCCTAATGAAGGTTGTGATGATATTTCATAGAGGGTCTGTCCATTCTTTCTTTCATATCACATTAATGAACCTTTTCCTGCATTCTGCTTCCAATTGTCTCTTCAAACACTTAAGTTAAACCAGACTTGATAACGGTGTGATTGGTATTTATGTGTGTGTCCAGGAGTGGGCCGAGGAGCTTTTCAGCTTGGCGTCGAACCTGCTTGCTCAGAACATGTCCAGAGAATCCTGTCTGGACAAAGTGTGAGTGTTTTCTTTTAGTTTATGATGTTCTGAACACTCTTTGATTTCTCATGTACAGACGTTTGCCAGCAGAGCTTCCGTAAAACCCCAAAATAAAATGCCCCAGACCAAAGAAAAATGAGGCCTTTCATACTATTGAGACAGCATGAGTCAGCCATGCTATCTCACACCTGTTCTGACGTTGAATACAATCAGAAAATCAGGCTTTCTTTACAGACTCAATGTTGCTGCGAGTCTAAATGACTTTGTCCAACCTTCACATAGTGCCCTTTAATGTGTGTAGAGGCTTCTTCTGCAAGCATGTAATTGTCCATTTCTGTGACTGTGGGACAGGAGCGTGAGCTGGTTGAGTATTAATTCTGCTCAGACGGTCACATGGTAAGGGTCCGGGACTCAATCCCACGAGGCCGCTCTCTCACACCGGATCGTAAATCAGGACGACTGTGACTTTGGCCAGGAAAGAGTCCGGCTCCATTAATTATTTGCAAAAAGCCACTTACCTCTGAATAGTTAACCATAGTGTGTTGCACATGGACTATTTTTAGATATAAGTCTTGTGCTTCTTACATGCTTCATTACCAATGCAAAGCATTCTGGGATGGGAAAGGAGCAGTGTGGGAAATGTACATACCTACACACACACAGTGAGTTTTTCTATTCTGTTGGGGACTTAAGCCTGAATACACACAAACTTGTGTCTTGTGTCATGGTGTCATGGTAGGGACCTAAATTGAGGTCCCCACAGGCAAAGAAGCGAATAAATTTCACAGAATTAAGTTTTTTTGTGAAATCTAAAAATGCAGCAAGTTTCCTGTAAGGGGTAGGGCTAGGTGTAGTGTTGGTGTGGGGCGATAGCATGTACGGTCTGTACAGTAGAATAAGCTTTAGGCCTATGGAGAGTCCCCACAAGGATAGCAAACCAGACATTGCCAGACAGCATGTGTGTGTGTGAGAGAGAGAGTGTGTGAGTGTAGCACTGGTGAGTATCAGCACTGCAGCTTGATCAGCTTCAGGCGATTCTCTGTAAGCTCTGTGTATTGACCTAATTAAGATTCATCTAATGGTTCTGTTCTTCTCAGGTACACAAGACTGATGCTACAGGTGACGGCCGAGGGTGGAATTCATGTGAAAAAGTGGGTAAAAACACAGCTCATGTTAAATTGATTCACCAGACGCTCCTCATGTGTGTGGTGTTCTGTCTTTCAGTATCTTCCGGCTTTTATCGGCCGACAGACGGCGGGTTGAAAATGCTATGGAGGTCTGTGGCCTGCCGACGGGACGAGTAAGAAAACACTTCATTTTGTTAAAACGATCAGCACCCATCATGGTCTTTTAATATACTGTAAAATAGTTATACTTAGAGTTAAAAGCACCTACTTTAATTAGTGTTAATAGATTTGACCTTTTTAATGTTTAATGTGTAAAAAGCTTCAAGATCTAGCAGAAACAAGAGTTATTACTTGCTTTCTGAATGCTTCAGTGGATAGAAAGATGCTTCATGCTCAATCCTCTATGATTATGCCTCATACAGAATGACACCATTCCTCAGGATACATTTACACCTGAAGTATACCGACAGCTCCTGAACAACATTTGTCCGCGAAACGACATTGATACAATCTTCTCAGAAATGTAAGTTAATTGAAATTAATTGCTTTCACTGAATCTCTACTTGAGCGAGCGTGTGGATATGTATTTGCCAGATCAACTA
>JAUMHP010000253.1:28947-41858 GCA_032361065.1 Enteromius trimaculatus | reverse complement strand
CTAAATAATACGTCTTGCAGATGTAAATGCAGACGTCAAATAGATGTCTCCTAGATGTATGTGTGCTATCTGGGAATAGGTCTTCTGAGAACAGTTTGCTCAGGCGAATGGAGCGAACGGGAGGTAGCGGGAACTACTATTCCCATCAGCCCAAGCATGCTTTCAGTTGAAACAGATATTATGTTGCTTCTAACTCTTATTTTACATGCAAATAGAGCCAAAATCACAGCTTAGCCATTGTCTATATCTTATGTGTACTTGGTTTCATTAATATGAATTATAAATATAATTATATAATTATAAACGATTATAAATAAGGATTTTATTCTAGATTATAAAGTCTTGTAAGGTAGAGCTAGTTCAGTAGGACTTATAATGGCATGCATTTCAGTCACTATTTCATTTTCATTCAACAGAAACCATTAAAAATATCAGGGAAAAATTATATTGAGAATTATATTAGGGTGCATTGAATAACATTATGTGACCCCAGAGAAGCAAGATAAAATGATACACTGACGTGATGAATATGCAAATGGACATATGACATCATCTAGTGACAGGTTTTAAATCGGATGTGTGGAAGGTTTAATAATTTTTGGTCATTAAAATTGAAGTTCCTGTTTCAAAGTTTACAGATAGATGGCTAATGTGTGCGCCATTGATATGTTCATGTAAACTGTTTTTTTGAGCCTCGTAATTAGTTTTGTTTTTTATGTAAATGATTCTATAAATACCGTACCGTGCCGTTCATACTGAGGTATTACCGTACTGTGAAATTTTGATACCGTTACATCCCTAGTCATTAAGTCATTTTACTTGTATATTAAATACATCTTGATTTAAGAAATTCTAGATATTTATACTAAAAAAACAAGCCAAAAATACTAAGTAAGAGAATCATTTTTTGCAGTGTTGCTAAAATTGTCCCAAATGTCCAGATGTTCATTTCACAGATTTAGTCAAATTCAGCAGATGAGAGTGAGCCTCTGCATTGTCAAACGATTTCTATTTTTCTCAGATCATATCCGGTCAGTTCCTGTCTGATAAGAGAGTCGGTGTTTACGTGGAAGTGGAGATGTTTGGCCTGCCAGTGGACACCAAACGAAAAGCGTTTAAGACCAAGACGTCTCAAGGCAATGCTGTCAATCCTGTGTGGGACGAAGATCCGGTGGTCTTCAAACGAGTACGTCTGAACCATCATCAGGCAGATTCTCCCTCAAATGCTTTGATTCTGATGAGCCGTGTGTTTCAGGTGGTTCTTCCCACTCTGGCATCGTTGAGGATAGCCGTGTACGAAGACAACGGGAAACTCATTGGCCATCGGATCATCCCAGTATGTGCCATCCGTCCAGGCAAGTATCCGCTTGATTTCTCTGTACGTGACAGTACACAATCATTCAGATCACGATCATTAAAGCGCTCGGCTCTCTGTTGCAGGATATCATTACATCAGTCTGAGGAACGAGAAGAACCAGATGCTGACGCTTCCATCCATCTTCGTCTACACTCAAGTCAAGGACTACGTCCCAGACACCTTTGCAGGTCCAGAAAAGAGGGTCATATGAACTTGGCTGTCAGAGTCAATGATACATCACTGCTTCTTTATACTGCCACACTTCTGTAGCTTTTTCTCGGTTGTTATGCTTGTATTTAATCAAAATCAGCAAAAAAGCAATGATATGCAAATGCTATGACAAGTCTCAGTTGGCTTAACACAGTACATCTTGGGGATGAAAAATAATGTGTCATTCATTTGCAGAACACAGGCTTCTAGAGGCACGTAAGTCTGAAGTAATGAATTTAGGTAAAGGAGAGCAGATACAGAGGTGGTTTTGAAGGCAAACATCAATGCCTTGATTTTAATGCAAGCAGCTATTGGTAGCCAGTAAAAATTGAAATTAAAAATGGATCTTGCTGCCGCACTCTGGATTAATTGTAAAGGTTTGATAGAACTGGCTGGAAGACCTGCCAAGAGAGCATTACAGTAGTCCAGGCTGGACAGAACGAGAGCTTGTGAAGCATGTTCTGAAAGAAAGGGCCTGATTTTTGATGCTGCTGTGTTTCGTGTCAGATGTGATCGAAGCCCTGTCCAATCCCATCCTGCACATCAGTCTGATGGAGCAGAGAGCCAGTCAGCTGGCGGCTCTCACACAGGAGGAGGGAGCACAGGAGACCAACATAGAAGAGGTGAGTGAGTCCAGCTAAAACTCAGACAATTTGGATCTGCATTGATCTGTTTCTTTGAGCAGCTCGACTGCCTCTGTATGTAACGATGATGATGATCGGTCTCTAGGCAGTTAGGCCTGAAACAACACAAGCCATTGACAAACAATGCAGTCATTTGATGTCACATCCTGCTATAGCATGTTAAGAGGCACTGTAAGATGGTCTATGCAAGAAAAGTAATGTACTGAGATAATAATTGAGTAGGGAGAAATGTGGGGAGTTATTAAATATTGAAAATATTGCTTTCATAGAAGAACGTTCCTGCTGTGTTTATGATCACTAACAGCAGCTGTTAACCCAAGAAATTCATTGACTAGTCCTCTGAGTATTAGGCTCTGATAACTACCTCTATTTGTGCTTCTGATGGTCAAGCCTTTATGTTTGTGAAACTACTAGTTTCTCTTGTCTGTGTATGTGTGTGTGCACCTGGTATTTATCACCACAAAGATAGGAATACCAGTAAATTTTGACCTTGTGGGGACATTTGTTAGGTCCCCATGAGGAAACAATTCACAGAATGAAGTTTTTTGAAAATCCAAAAGTGAACACAGTTTCCTGTAAGGGGTAGGTTTCGGTGTAGGGTCAGTGTAGGGCAATACCACATACAGTCTGTACAGTATAAACATCATTACGCCTGTGGAATGTCCATATAAAACATGTAAACCCAACATGTGTGTGTGTGAGAGAAAGAGAGAGAGCGAGAGTGTTGTTCTGTTCTGGGGGAGGGGGGCTTGTTGTCAGGTGTGTCTATGTCTCTATGGTTACAGGGGTGTTCTCTTCACACGCTTAGAGCATCTCTTAATTCATTTAGTGCCACTAAACATGTGAAGGCTCCTTGCTGGTACTCCAGTTTTAGTGGCAATCTTTTATTTCACATAAAGTAGGTCTGGTATGTTGAAACAATTAATAAATAATACATACCCAAAATGAAAAGAACAGTATTTTGAAGATTCAACAGCTTAGTGTCATTTAAGATTCGCAGTCAAATCTTGGATAGGGTTTTTCTGAATAGATAAAAAGTTTTACACAACTAGAAAATGTTATTTAATATGCTTAAAAAATGATGCACTAGAAAACATCCAGGACCGTGCAAAAGCAGGTCCTTTGATGCAATTTGATATGCCAGTGAAGAACGGATTGGAAAAAGAAATGTAATGACTGTCATGCTAATTTCGGATCTGAGAGCACTCTCTCAAGCAGTCAAGCTGAATCAACATGATCCGCTAGCAACTGTTTGTGCAGCGTTTGCAGGCCGGTGTTTGTTTTTAAAACTGCAGCCAGTCAAATGCTTGTGAGCTGACAGCCACATACTAGTCTTTGACCAGTTGACTTATTACAGTAGTTTAGTCATGCTGAGAGTGGGCTACCAGCGGTATGTTTACACTCTCTGGCCAGTCATGCAGGTATGGTGTTTTTTTTTTGTGGTAATTATGTCATAATTGTATACAAAATTTCATGATGCATGTATTAATTTGTAGATCTTTGATCTCTTTGTTTGGAGCAGGTCAATGGCGGCGGAGATTCTGTGACAGAGGTGAACACTGACCCAAAAACCGCCGCAGAGAACGGGCTGAACCATAAAAGCATCTCGCCCAAATCATCTGTGATCAGTCACCAGACTTCATCCTCAGGTGCGTGACACGTATCCAGCGGCTGGGTTTGACACTGCTTCCATGAGTGGAATCAGGACGCAATCATCTGTGTGTGTGTGTGTGTGTGTTTCAGGGTCGGTCAAACCTATGAAATCTGAGGATGTGGTCCAGACTGTTTTAACAGGTACGTATCTGAGGTGCACCAACGTCTGATCTCAGCTGCATTTAAACACATTATATACAATGATTTAAGCACCTCAAATTTTTGGACATTTAATTCTCATACATTTTTGGTTTGTTCATGAAATCATTTTCACATATTGCTGTGATTATTTAAATTAAATCTTTTGCAAGTTTTTCCTGGCAGGACGTAAATATTTATACACATAAACATTAAAGTAATTGTTTAATGTACAGTATCTTTCAAAAACCGGAACAAACACAATAAAGTGTCCATAATCAAAAGACTGTAAACATTCCCAAAATGCAGTCGTATTATGCATATTTTACAAAACTGAAAAAAGAAAAAATTCAATCAAATGCAAGCATTTCTTTAAATGCAATTTTTTTTTCAACTGGATTGAATAGCTGCGTTTCCTTTGCAATAACGCGAGTTCCACTGCCATGAGCGCCATCTGATGCTGTCTCGTTTATACTTGCTTACACCGGATGGTGGTGCGATGCAACGAAATACAATACAACCTATTCTGCTGTTTTTAGCTACTGAATTATAATTTACTCAATCATTCTTCTCCTGTGACCTACGTCTTCCGCCAATTTAGAGAGTATCACAAAGGATGAGTACTCTGTCCTCTTAAACTGTACGTTCATGCGTGTGCTTTCCCTCAGATCTCAACAAGGCTGGCTATGTCAAATACAGTACATTAAAGCAAGCGTAAGCGTTGTGAAGGAAGTGCAGGAAGTTTCATAGTTCAACGTAAATAGTAGTTACACAAGGAGGTGGGAAGATCATTCCACCAGCCAGGAACAGTCAATGAAAAGGTTCTGGAAAGTGATTTTGAGCCTCTCTGTGAGAGGTGATGCTCACTCGCAGATCTCAGGCTTCTGAGGAGGGATGTCAGTTCTTAAAAATGAGCAGTTACTGTTTTTTAAAAGTAATTCCTAACATTACAATATTACTGATTCAAAATTGTAATGCGTTACATACTCCTGTATTACTTTTGAGTTACTCTCACCAAAATAACTCCAGAGAGTGTGCAGTCAGCGCAGCTGCATTCAAATACACAGATTAAAGCTTGTCAACAGCATCAGCAGAAGTAGCCTAATTACCACGAATATGTCCGAGGAAAATAGTAGGAAGATATTTTAAATTATTTAGTGTTTTCTGAGTACGTGTCACAAAGATACATTTCCTGACTCGCCATCTCCTTTGATGCACCTTCATCTTTATGGATTAAAATTATAATGAAAGAGTTTTTGTTTTCGAGTTTTTTCTCACAGCGAGCCAGGCGGAGTAGCCTCAGATCTGGAACACAGAGGACGAAATCATGCCATGTTTCCACTGTTGGGCCAGTAGCCTTGCGACACTCCTGTAAAACCTGCCCTAAGTGTGTTAATTTATTACTGTAATGCTTTACTTTCGTAACGTGTTACTCCCAACACTGTGTATGAAAGCAGCAATATCTTGAATTTGAATTGAGCTGTAACCAGGAGCCGGGAGATAAAGAGAGGTGTAACATGGGCTGTTGAAATCAAGGATCGACTGCAGACTTGAGAAAATCAAACCGTTACAAATCCCCAGAAGATGTTGCATGCATTTATCATCTGTGCATCTCAGTTCTCGCGAGGATGCGTTCTGTGTTCTTGTGTCCTACTGAGTTCATTCTTCCAAGGAAGCATGGCAAGACCTGTTCCACGAGAGCACAGATTCGTTCTCTGTGTTCTTGGAAATGAGAAACAGCCAGGGTTTTCAGGGTAGTGGCTGCATTTCTGCCTCTAGTGTCCAATGTGTGTTTTCATTCAGTGCATCTCCTTCACTCACTCCACCTTTCTTCTCATTAGTGCTAGTTTACATTCAATCGATACCCTTTTAAAGTTTAGCAATCATATGACGCTTTACCTGATGATGATGTGTTTGTGTGTGTGAGACAGAGGTGGACGCTCAGTCTGTAGATAAACTGAAACAGATGAGGGCTTATTTAATGGAGCAGAAGAGGCAGTACAAAGAACTAAAGGAGCTCAAGAAGAAGCACAACAAGAAAGCAGCCTTGTTGATTAACGAGCACACATCCAAACAGAAGCAGCACAACAACGAGTTCGCCCGGCGCAGGTCATCCCTGCAAAAGAGGTGAGTTTCTCGGAGGCATCCCTGCCGTCCACTCATTCCCAGAGTCTGATGGGTGGTGTTTTCCCGCAGGAGCACTTCGGGTCAGGATCAGACACTGCTGGATCTGGAGCAGGAGAGAGGTGAGAGGCTGAGCGAACTGAAGGAGCAGCAGCAGAGGCAGCTCCTCGCACTCAGACAGGAGCAGTTCTACAGCGAGAAATACCTCAAACGAGAACACGTCAAACTGGTAACTACTCAGATTACTGCCATATCGAAGTCATTACCATGTGAACAACGAACATGGCTGTTTTCAACATAGTGCCGTGCCCTGGCCAGTCACCCTGCGTTTATATAAATAGCTTGGACACTAAAAGTGATGCTCGTTCTCTTGTTTCTTCTGATGTTGCGAGTCCATCGGTGTTAAACACATTGGAGCCTCCACACATTCATACACACATATAGAGGGCTGGGCTTGGTTCGGTCCATCATCTGCTGATCGGATCTTGAGAAGTCAGCCAATCAGATTGTGTTTCCTGTTTTGTTAGAGGTGCGAGATATTCTCTTACATACATGTTGGCTTTCTTTTGTGGTGTAGCTCGTCGAGAAGCTGACAGCTGTGGCAGAAGACTGTCAGAATAACCAGCTGAAGACAGTGAAGGATCTGTGTGAGAAGTAAGAGATATCACAGCAACCCTCCGGCCACAAATCATCATGTCCCTCAAACCTTTTGCAAAATGTCTTTGTCCATTTAATCAAACGCGTTATGTGTGGATGCCACTGTACCTCAAAATATCTTACGGTTTCGGTTTTTACAGAGAAAGCAAAGACTTGAAGAAAAGGATGGACAAGAAGCGACAGGAGAAGTTGCAAGAAGCCAAAACACTGGAGAAGGCTTTGACTGAGGAGTGAGGGATTTTAACTTTATCTGCAGATCACGTGTTCTCTACTAACCTAGCCTCATTATCGTAGAGCTGTGAGCAGAGGTTGTTAAAGAGGAAAAAAGCTTATGTTGATCCAAACACACAAACATCTTTAGTGTAAGACTGATAAGGCTGGCCTGATAAAGATTATGCTTGAAGCTAAAATCAACCTGTTTTGTAGGAAAAAGATGGAGATAAATAAATCACACGTGAAAGAGGTGGTGCAGTCCATCAAACGGGTGAGTGGATACCGATTACCATGGACTAGTTAACCTCGCTGCTAAATGCTTTTATTATACTGTCTGTGTCTTTCTCATTCTACCAACAAATGAGATACAAAAAAAAATTAACTGTCCATTCCATTAACTGTCCTCAACTCTTCTGATCAGGTTGTGTATACAAGAGAAAAAAACAGGCTAAATGCAAATAATTAATGATATAATTGTTCGAAATAGACTTCAGTTAATAGACAGCAACATTTAAAAGGGGGGAAAAAAGCACTGTGTGTTTTGTGCATTGTTTCATTTCGTTACTCTTGCTGCTCCTGTAGCTACATTGTTACACCTGCAGGGGCCGACAAATGACCGGCTTTATACATTTACATTAATATTTAGTCATTTAGCAGATGCTTTTATCCAAAGTGACTTACAGGGGAGGGCAATGGAAGCAATCAAAAACCAACAAAAGAGCGATGATATGCAAGAGCTATGACACGTTGCAATTTTTTTTTATCTTGTTTCCAGCCCAGATATCTAATAATTCTTATAACTATATATTTTTTTGTTTTTTTTAATACATTTTTTTAATCAATTTTAACTTGTACATTATTTTTTGCTGTTGTTCTAAGCATACACTCACTTAATTCTGACCCTGCTTAATATTTTACTGCATTTAGGCTGCTTTTGCATGATAAGTAACGTTAGTTATTGTGCTGAGATCTGTGTCTCTGGGAGAAACGGCTGAATCAGCGTCTGTTCTGCGTAAAGATGTTTATCAGCCAGTCAGATGCTTCTGTTTTGAGGGTTAGTTATTAGTTATTTAAGGGTTGGTTCTGTGTTTTCTGTGTTGCGTGTAGATGTTGTTTATTGGAACATAACTGCGAGCGTGTATGCTTGTGTGTTGTGCAGCTGGAAGAAGCTCAGGGCAAACGACTGGAGAGATTGCTGGAACAACATAAAGATATTCGACAACAAATCCTGGACGAAAAAGCTAAGGTACAGGTCATCTCCAAGACATGCTTTGTGAGTCATGACGTGTTTGGGGAAGTTTAAACACTGTAGACACACACAGACGCACACGTGTAAGTGTGTTCGTGTCTCCTCACTGTCACTGTTATTTTAGGAGGATGGACCACAGGAGGTGGAAGGTAAGCTCTTCTGCATCCCAGCATTTAGTTCATCAAAGACACTCATCTGACATTTAGGTTAATGTCCTGAGCCGCTCAAATTAACCAAAACCCAAACTCTGGATCATAACGACCTCATCCAGCCGTGACCTGTGTGTGCATGTGCGTGTGTGTGCGTGTCCTGGTAAACCCTACGTTATGGGGACAAAATGTCCCCACAGTGGAAGCAATATCTAAAACCCTTGTCTTTATGGGGACAATGCCATTACTCCTATGGAGAAAACCCACAAAACATGACACCCAACATGTGTTTTTGCTTAATGTAACTGTCTTGTTCAGGAAATATACACTATGTACATTGTATGTGCTCATTTGTTTCATTTTTGCTTTTTGTTATGTGGATAGTTTGTCCGAAAAATGACCACTCTGTTATATTTGCTCTCCCTCGCATTGCTCCAAACCTGTAGGACTTTCTTCCTTCAATAGAACACAAAAAATATTTTCTTGCATCTTGGAAGAAACATCAAATGCCACTGATTTTCATTGTGTGGGGAAAAAGAATGTTTGAATAAGTAAATGATGACAGAATAAGAATTTTTTCGGTGAACTATCCCTTTAACAGAAAAGCATTCCTTACACAAAACTTTATGATGTCATGCCTGGTGATCGGGGAGGCTCTTGATGAATTAAACCTCAGAAATCATCAATTTCGGTCAGTGATTGCTGGCATTGATTAGTGATTGGTTGGTTTCTGTATTACTGAATGCCGGATGCGTTTGGCATCACTAGAGGGCACCAGATGAGAGACGTTAAGAGGCTTCAGTCCATCTGGGCCTACCTTTCCATCAGACTGGTGATCTATTGGAGTCATTCTGTGATCTGTGTGTCCTCGTTCACAACCGAGTCACCGTTAGACTAAACAGAAGAGTATCATCTGTGCTTGTGTTTGCATCCAGAGCCAGTCTGAAGGTAAAGTAACCAGGACGAAGCTGAAATCTGCCCTCTGAAGCACGAGAGAGAGAGAGAGAGAGAGAGAGAGGCCTGACCTATTTTTACGCTTGGATCAGGCACTAATGGACAGCTATAAGCATCCTGGGTCTTCAGAGACCTCAGCGATGAAAGCGAGAGATTGGCCGCAGCTCTAGCAGCAGCCTACATTCATGTTTGTGAGAACATGCGTCTGTGTTTAAATAGAAGCAGGCGTGAAGCTGACAGCTGCTGTTGTGTGTTAGGGTCCTGCTAACGCTACAATCATCTGACTTTCAGCTTCACTGTTTATTTTATGATCCTCCCAGCGAGGTGAACGTTGGCACCTTGTGGGCTCAGCTCAGTTGCTCTGTGTTTAGCATCATTCATGCTAATGCTAAGCCTGTGCTGTTTCTGAGGTCTTGTGGTGCTGAATGAAGCGGTAGGAGTGCTGTGCTGTCACCACGGCAACACTTATCTGCTCGTAACCCCATAATAACCAGAGCGGGACGTGTCATAGAAGGCAAGTCTGCTGCCATTAGCCAAAAGAGCCTCATGGCTAATTGCTAACCAGAAAGGAGACCAGAGGCAGATTTGTTGGAAACACAGTAAAACTGTTATGGTACGATGACTAGAATAGAAGGACAGTTGTGAGATGATGGAACAAATACAAAAATGATCACAGCAGCAATAAAGTAGCGTGACACCATCACAGCTAATGCTAACGGAAAGGAGACCAGAGGATGTCAATAGGGAAGAGACTTCGCTACACTGAATAAAGAGAAATGGCTCTTCAGTTAATGCATCAGAAGCCTATCTGCTAATAACCTTAAGCAGGTTTTACAGTAAATAATACTTTTGGATTAAATATTTTTAGAGTTTACACTAAAAAATGCTGTTTTAGGAGAGAAGTCACTGACTTTTCGTAGGCACTTCTCATTCTTTCCTTTAGTATCCATTAAACGTGATCCCATTAGCCGTTATGGTTTCTCCCAGAAATCTTATTACAGGAAGATGAGAGGGTCTGTATTACACTCTCAGAAATAAAGGTACAAAAGATGTCGCTTAGGCTGTACCTTTTCAAAAGGTACAATTTTGTACCTGTTAGGTTCAGATATGTACACTTTAGGTACTAATAAGTACCTCTAAGGTACCAAAATGGACTTTTGAAAAGGTACTGCCCAGTTACAGCTTTTGTACCTTTTATTTCTGAGAGTGTATTTACTAGGAGAAAGCGGATCACCCCACATGGAAATAACCTATATAAACATAGGTTTATAAAGGTTTTGATATAGGTTTTTAATATACAGGTATGTGACATATATAAAATTGGCCGTACATATATGCAGCTATATGTTCACCTATATGTTTACCTATATATTAGTAAAATTATTAAAATATATAAAATTATTTTTAATCCATCCAAGTGCACACACACACAGCAGTTAGAAGTGTTGTAGGTTCTCACCTCAGTCATGGTATTGAAGGTGGAGAGAGTGCTGGTTATTCATTCCCACCACCTACAATCCCTTTAAAATAACAGAAGCAATACAGGAGACCTATATGGCCTGTATATGCACATATACGCACCTCAATTTTGCCTATATGTGGCATATATACGCATATATGCAGCATATATATTATCATATATGTGAATATGTACGCATATAGGTTTCATGTGTACATACAGTATATACTTCATATAGGTTTCATATATGTGCATATATCCTCATATAGGTTCTTTCCATGTGGGACATGTGTGTTAATAAGCAATCAAACTGGCCTTGACGTTGTTGAATTACAGTCAGAGTAAGTGTGTGTGTGTGTGTGTATGTGTGATGACATTTACAGATCCCATAGGAATGAATGAGAACTATGCCATTTTTTCCAGATGCATCCTGGCAAGGATTTCTATATTGCTTTGATTTGTCCCTCAAGTTTAGAAAACATAAGGAACCAATGCCATTCAGATCAGTTTGCACACGCAAACCAAGCCAAACCAAGCCTGCACACGCAAACCAAGCCAAAATCTATATCCTTATAGAAATCCCGGCAAAGCCGGGTTCGGGAAAAATGGCGCATATGGTCACTCTATGTAAACTGAATCCTACTTATCGCAAAAAACTGTGACTTCTCTTATAAAACAGCATTTATTTTGTATAAACTCTAAAATATTTAAATCCAAAAGTATTGTTTAGTGTAGCTGTCGATTCATTAAAAAAGAGCCATTTCCTCTTTCTTCAGTGTAGTGAAGCCTCTTCTCCATTGACCTCCTCCGGTCTTCTTTCCATCAGCATTTAAAGCATTCGTTTCATCATCTCCCAAATGCCCTTCTCTATTCATCATGCGATAACACTTTTCCTGTGCTTCTGGTCCCCACGTGGTTCTGGGAAGACATAAGCGTTGGTAGATGTTCCTTTGTGGGTGAACTTTACCTTTAAGGGCATTTTTTTGTTAAAAACACTTTGGTCTGGCAGTCACACAGAGACAGATGGAGACGTCTGTGAGACGCTCTGAGCAGACTGAAGCGTTGTGTTAGCTCTTCTCTGGCTGTGACCACGCTCTTCCTGTGTTTGATGTGAGCGGCTCTTCATTAATAATTCACACAAGCCTCCTGATTCTCACCAGGGGAAGCGCTGTCACTCGATAAAGACCCGAGGAGCACAAACAAACCCCAGCGCTCAGCGCTCTAGCTGGAAATAACCCGCACTCACCCAGCGATGAGGAAAAACCAAGCGCTGCTGATTATAGAGTCTCTGTGAGCGTGAAGCTTCAAACGGTAGATGCTGAAAGGTCTTTTAATGAGCGTTTGTGAACGCACACGTGACGAGTGTGAAACGGGAACGTTTCCGCTCAATTCAGTCTCTGCCCAATCTAGATTCCAGGAGCTTCACATCCCTCGATGGCGGACCAGAATTAGGACAGATGTTGAAGAAGGTCATTCTCCTCCCCGAGTGCTTTAAGAGAGCGCTGGAATTGGACGTGGTTTGTTGACAGATGACGAGTCTTTTGAGGAAAGACATTTTTAACTGCGAGTCGGGAGAGAATAGAAACTAGAATGGGCCGTGCTTTCATCTGCAGGTCTCTGTAGGTCAGAGACTTTGAGGTGTTTCTCAGCTCTTGAGCTTGAGGAGATGCTGTCTTCGTCAGTGTTCTGAATCTTTATCCTTCTTGACTGTGCAGTAAAAGTGTGTCTGAACTGTGATCAGTTTTCGCAGTGGCCTCAGTGTGGTTTAAAATCTCTGTAATGAATGGAGTGAACTGGACAGCTCAATATTTGTTTGGAGCAAATGCTCTGCGAGAAGGACGGGGTACTCATGTGCTTCAGTGGGTTAAAGGAATAGTTCACCCAAAAATGAAAATTATATTTTGAATGAAGTGCTTCATTTTGAGGTGTTTTGCATTTTGTTTGCAGTTTTTAAATTTGTGGTAACAAATTGTGGTAATAGGGGGTCAGAACAATGCATTAGTTAAGCATTAATTAATGGTTAATTTGTTCACAATTAAGTATTAGTTGAGCATAAACACACTAGTAATTAATGATTAACTTAACATTTTAAGTGTTTTTTTGT
>JAUMHP010000252.1:41014-57210 GCA_032361065.1 Enteromius trimaculatus | reverse complement strand
AATGCAAAATGCCAATGCTTTGCGAGACATAGAGGTTAATCCTCTCCGTTTTCTTTTTAGTAGCTATCATTATCTATAAGGGGATAATGTCATGCTGTGAAACATACCTGTAAATATACAATAAAACGTAAAAATTCAAATAATGACCCGTTTTGCCGTTATAAACGGTTATAAATGTGCCCCCCTTAAAAACACACCTCGGCCGCCCTTGTGATTTTGGTCTAGAACCACTGAACATGCTAATATGAGTGAATATAAGTGTACACAGACTCTAAGATCAAATGTGTGAATGTATGCACACTTTATAAATGTAAATAACGCAGGCACAAGCAGAAGCAGAAGACATTCATGATTCCTCATTACAGGCCTGCGATGATCCTCAAACGCTCGATTATCACAGAGCTGCTGCCTGCTGAGGGAACTCAGACTCAATGTCACACTACAGCAGGACAACAAACCAGATCACACTGAGACTGGAATCATACCATCCTTCTCTCATCACCAACAAAACAAGAGGGTATACATTTACAGTAGATAAAGAGCTGCACTGTTTCTTACTCAAACACGGCATTTATGATCAACAATATCTCTTTTCTCTGTAAATTTATCTGTTAAACTGTCATTTATTTCCGTGATGTGCAGCTGAATTTTCAACATCATTACTCCAGTCTTCAGTGTCACATGATCTTCAGAAATCCTGCAATTATTACTTATTATTACTTTTTATTATAATAACTGCAACTTAATTATTCAAACATCTGACTGGTAGTGTATGTGATACATACAGCTGAGGTGTTTTCAGCAAGCATAAGGATGAGAAAAAGCGTAGTCAAGACAGATCTGACTCTCGCTCAGTTTGTTCTCGGTCTGCAGGGTCACGGTGGGCGGTAGATTAAATTATTCCCACCACGCCCTGAACACAAAAAGATGACACGATACGGGCCGTCATCTGAGTGCCTGATGATGAGAGCCCCGGCTGTAATTACGCTGTTGGACTTGTTTAATCAATCATCCCGGAGAGGGTGTTTATGGGCCGGAGAAAGTCCCGAGACCCTCTTTCCCACCCGGCACCGCTGGCTGATCCATGTTCGTTAAATGCACATTAATCTGAATTTGGCAGCGTAATCAACAACCCAACTGGAGTGTGAAATTGAATTCTGTGCTGGTACACGCCGCCGCGGCTTTTATGCAAGGACTGCAGAAAAGGAAGGTGCCACAACATCAGTTCATCACAATGAGCGCAAGCGTGCTCGAGTTCCCAAGTCCCCGAGCTGGGGCCCTTTCACAGCCCCCGATTCCCAGCAGTGCCCACAAAACGCTGGGCTCGCTGAAAGTGACCGAGTCGAGGTGAATGAGAAAGAAAGAGGTTCATTATGACGCCGCTGAGCCGAGACTGATGGGAGTTTGGCCTGAATCACAGCCAGATCTCACACACACGCAACTGCAGTGCTAAACACAGTCGACATACAGTACAGTACAACACCGCTGCGTACATCAACCGAACTGCCAGAAACAAGCTCAGATTTCACCCCAAACACTAGCAGAAAAAAAACATGAATGTACATGTACACTACATGCTAATGAAGAGTTTTCATCATTTTCATACCTTTACACACAAATATCTCAATCCTTAATTTTAGATCTTTCATAAAAACACTGGATTTCCTGAATTTGGTTACACTTTATTTTTAAAATACATAAATTTATTTGATAATATATTTAAATTAATGTACAAGTTATTTTACTATCATTGGAATACTATTATAGTTTTTATTAACTAGTGTTTGTTTTAATAGCAATTACGTTGTTTTTTTCTTTTCTGTTTTCATGTCAATTTTCTCTCAAGTTTTAGTCATTTTGTTTGAGAATTTCTGAGAAATGTTGCCATATATATATATAATGTTTTTTTTTTATATTGTTTACTTATGTTTGTTTCAAATAAATATATGTTTATGTTTTTTAGTATTATGAAACTATAATAACCCTGATGTATTGAGGGGTTCTCGAGGAAGTGGCCTAACACACTTCTGATTGCGAGCGGATGTCTTACAGTAATCCTGAAATATCTGTGAACTGAAATGACATGAGCGCATCAGAGTTCAGAGCTCAATGAAGGTCTGCGATGAGCCGCTGTTATCGGGGAGATGCTACGCTTCCGTTAATTGATTCCTGCGCTGCTCTCATGAGTAATTCTGTGTCTCCGGCCACCGCACTCTCTTCACGGGTGAGTAGATTAAGAACTGACACCAGATCCATCACAGAGCCGGTGCTGCGGAGCGCTGGTGCGACCTGCCAGATAATACGCCCTACACGGCCAGTGGGTGAGCGGCGGACAGGGTATCCATTGGGAACAATGCGGCATTTGTGCAGGAGCACAGCTTTAATGCAATGCAAAAACACCCATCAAATGCATCAGATTAGACCTTTCAAAAAACACTGGGTGAACTCAATTCATGCGGTTTTAAAATAAAATGTTATTCAGAGAGGACTAAGGTTTTTTGGGGGTAAAACGATGCTTTAAAAAATTGACAGTGATATAAAATAAATATAGAATAAATTATAGAATATAATTATAGAATAAATTCAAAACAACATAAATTTTTTGATGCATCTTTCAGATTAAGGGGGTGTAAATTTATGCCCTAATATATTGAGGAGTTATTCGGTGGCCTAATGTTTCTTCACTTCACTTTAATACACTTCCAATGCACAAAGCATTGCCATGAAATCACATCTTTAAAAACATCACTGTACTGAGATTACTGCACTGAGTTCAATGATGTGGAGATTCTGCAGATGTAAATCTATGTTGCCATATATTGAGGGCTTATTGAGGAAGTGGCCTAATGCTCTTCTAATGTGGAAGGTCCGATGTGAAATCATCCATGTTAAAGTTCATTCAAAATGAAAATTCTGTCATTAATTACTCACCCACATGTCATTCCTAACCTGTAAAACCTTTGTCCATCTTTAGAAAGTAAGATACTTTTAATAACATCTAAGAGCTTTCTGACCCTGCATAGACAACAATGAAACGGAAACGTTCCCAGATCCAAAAACACAATAAGCACATTGGTGAAACAGTCCATCAGCAGATCAACCATAATTTTATAAAAGCTATAAAAATGTTTTTTGTGTGCAAAGAAAACAATACATTTATTGAACATTTATTCTATATCAAATCAGGTCTACTGCCGT
Organism: Enteromius trimaculatus; assembly: GCA_032361065.1. NCBI lineage: Eukaryota > Metazoa > Chordata > Actinopteri > Cypriniformes > Cyprinidae > Enteromius > Enteromius trimaculatus. Next base: position 54,012 of record JAUMHP010000252.1, on the reverse strand, counting down.
TATAACAATGCATGAGTTATTGCACTGCCCATAATGGCGAAACATGTTTTTATACATTAATAACTTCATTAGGTCTTACGGGTTTGGAATGACATGAGAGTAAGTAAGTAATGACAGAATTTTCATTTTAAGTGAACTATCACTTCAATTTTTACAGCCACAGATCTCCACGGAGCCTTGTAATCCAAAATCTGCCATGCAATGATCTCTGAGCAGACAAACTAATCTACAAAACCAATTCTGTATCTGCTCTCCTTTACCTAAATTCATTACTTCAGACTTATTGGCCTCACGAAGCTTGTGTTCTACAAATAAACAACGCATCATTGTTCATCCCAAAGATGTACTGTGTTAAGCTAAACGAGACTTGTCATAGCACTTGCATATCATCGCTCTTTTGTTGATTTCAATTGCTTCCATTGTCCTCCTTTGTAAGTCGCTTTGGATAAAAGTGTCTGCTAAATGACCAGATGTAATGTGAATGCACTGGCACATTTTAACATGATGCCCCTACAGGACAACAAAAGACAAACCCATCATTAGCAGGAGGCTGTATGATCTTTACCTTGCTTATGACAAGTGAGGACGTGTTCTCAGACAGTCTCGGGTACGTGTAGGAGCTGTAGGGCCCCTGCGGAGCCGCTCTGAATGCACTGATGCCGTAGGGCATGCTGGGTTCCTGCAGGCCCGACCCCGAGCGCGAGCGCTGGCGAATGGCCGGCTGGGGGCTCGTCTGACCGATGTACGAGGACTTGGGCCTCTTGTCATAGTCGTCTCTGAGTCTTGCTCCGTACCCCCAGTCTCCATCGGGGTAGCTCATCTGCTCGCTGTGGATGGAGACACGTGACGGTGTTCCCAGCGGATGCTCCCGGTAGTCCTGGCTGGATCCACCCAGAGAGGCGCGGTAGTATTCCCTACGGCCGCCCATGGCCATCTCGTCGCTGGACAGCCGCATCTTGCTCTCCAGGTAGGCGTGGTAGTCGGGTGGCATCTTGGCATAGTCAGAGGACTTCTGCGGCATGGCGTCGGGATAGAAGGGACTGCGAATTGGATGGCCATTCTGTCTGAGAGAGAATCGGTAGTGCCGCCCAACCGCCCAGTCGCCATCGTGAACACCTCGCTCGCGGTATGCCTCTAGAGAAAAGTCTTTACTGCTGTCCAGGTCGCACGAGAAGCGGCCGTAATAGTGTCCAAAGCCGTTCTCCTCGGGTCCACCAGCGTTGGATGTGGACGCAGACGCTGGTTTGCTCCCGCTGGATTGATGGGCTCCGGGTGGACTCTCTTTCCTCAGAGAGTTGGACCGGGTGACGGAGATGCTGTCAAACTCCTCCAGCAGGCCGTTAATGGAGGCGTCCTTGGGCGGCCGGCTCCCGCGGACGATAGTCTGCAAAGACAAGGCAAGAGAGTCTTTGAGAGGAACAAAGACCAACAAGAAGCTCCAGACCGGAGCGTTTCGTCGCCTACAGTGCTGGCCAAAATTGTAATAATCCAGTGAAATTTTTGAGATCTGATCAGATCATCATCCAATCTGTCTGGAATGACATGAAGAAATAGAACAAACCGAGACTAAATGCAGAAGAACTAGGAAGACAACGTCTCAATGATTTAAGAAACCTAAATGTAAACTTTTTTTTTCCTGACAAAAAATAACGTCATAAATTACCAATTAACTTGTATTAACTAAATGAAATCAACATCCATTGTTATTATTCTTTGTGCTTAGAGCATCTTTTTTCATGTTTTTCAGACAGACTGATTGATGATCAGATCAGGTTTATGTCTGAAGCACAAAAACCTCACTGGAACATTATAATTAACGGCAAAATGAATGTTGTGAAATGTAAACTGGTATTTCTTTCTGACACACTACAGCAAAAGATAGAAATAACTGACTTACCCTTTTTTAATCTGGTGAAGGTACTAGTGTTCTAATAATTTTGGCTTTCACTGTATATTCTCACACAGCCAAACAGCAGTGGGAGTGGGATCAGAAAACATTTGGCAGTGGTGCTATCACGAGCCGAGGCTGAATAAAATCATAGCGTTGCTCATCTCATCCCACTGCTGCTTAAGCGCGTTACACAGCTGCATCGTGACTCACTGCAGAATACAACACTGAAACAGACACAAAATATAAGAGTGGCACGAGCTGAAAGGCCCGATGGAAGGTCTTCCCAAACTAGTCATCCAAAACTACACTACAATTACATGAGCAGATTTAGAAAACAGATTGACCTAAAATACCTTTTCAAACCTTCATCTTTATACAGTATCTACTTGCATTGTTTTAGAGTAACTGCTGCTTTATGCACGAGGACAAATTATGATTATTTGCTATGAACAGTAAATGATCAAAACTTAGAAGAAGAGACTACATTTCTAGACATTAATGTACAGTATGTGACGAATGCAGCTCCAGTAGAGAGAGGCCGCTGTGATCTTGACCTGCATCTGCAGTATAAAAACTCTTTGACCTCATTTAGTTGCTGCTGCAGCTCTTTAAGTAACATCAGATGACCTGAAGAAAAACTAGAACAAAAGTGCAGGGCTTCTAGATCACAGATGATCCAGAACACAGTGGTTCAAGCATGCAGAAGAGTTTAGTTATTGATGCAGCTGTCATCGATCAGACTCTGTAAACTTCTGTAAGATCCAGCCAGAGAAACATAGGTTCTTACTGTAGGTTCTTCAGATTAATGTTTTGGTTCAATGTTTTTTGAAGCATCAAAACATATTGTAGATGCTTTTCTAAAGAACCAGAACACAACTCTGTGTATCTTAAGAACCTTCGTCTATGGCTTTAGGCTCTAAAGTTCTTTAGGTTTTGATTGATCTTCTGGTTGATTTCTGGGTATGGGTATAAACACATGCATAAGAGCATCTATCAATGAAACACAAACATAAGACGGAGCTGAGACCAGAATGAGATCTAGGCAATTGGACCCCATTCACATAATTTTCAGATGAAGTCCCATATTAAACTTTTACTACAAATCTCTACTGATGAATGTCATCCAAACACAAGCAGATTCTCAATGTTTAATGTGAAGCTCAAGAATTCACAGATCAGAAGAGCTGGAACGTGTGGTCAGGTTAAGAGAAAGAGGAGCGCTAATAAACCTCGTTGTCTAAGTTTCAGCACAGGAAGAAGAAATACATCTCCTGGACCAGTGTCCTCCTCACAGCAGCACTACGCAGAGTGTGCCATCCATCTCTTTAATGTGTGTGTCACCACTGCGCTCTGAGCTCAGTCCATCTGAGAAGAGTGTGATCACAGGCTTTTACACTACTGATCCACTATAATACTTACTCACTCATTCACTCCCTCACTCATTCATTTACTCACTAGCTCACTCATTCACTTCTTTATTCACTCGCTCTTTCATTTACTGGCTCACTCACTCATTCATTCACACACTCATTCACTCACTCATTTACTCACTAGCTCACTCATTCTCTTATTTACTCACTCGCTCTTTCATTTACTTGCTCACTCACTCATTCAATCACACACTCATTCACTCACTAGCTCACTCGTTCACTTATTTACTCACTCGCTCTTTCATTTACTGGCTCACTCATTCATTCACACACTCATTCACTCACTCATTTACTCACTAGCTCACTCGTTCACTTATTTACTCACTCGCTCTTTCATTTACTTGCTCACTCACCCATTCATTCACACACTCATTCACTCACTCATTTACTCACTAGCTCACTCGTTCACTTATTTATTCACTCGCTCTTTCATTTACTGGCTCACTCACTCATTCATTCACACACTCATTTACTCACTAGCTCACTCGTTCACTTATTTACTCACTCGCTCTTTCATTTACTGGCTCACTCACTCATTCATTCACACACTCATTCACTCACTCATTTACTCACTAGCTCACTCATTCTCTTATTTACTCACTCGCTCTTTCATTTACTTGCTCACTCACTCATTTACTCCCACACACTCATTTACTCACTCATTCACTTGCTTACTCATTTACTCACTCATTCATTTACTCACTAGCTCACTCGTTCACTTATTTACTCACTCGCTCTTTCATTTACTTGCTCACTCACTCATTTACTCCCACACACACTCATTTAGTCACTCATTCACTTGCTTACTCATTTACTCACTCATTCATTTACTCACTAGCTCACTCGTTCACTTATTTACTTACCCTCTCATTCACTCACTCATTTACTTACTGACTCACTCACTCATTTACTCAATTGCTCATTCATTCACTAACTCACTCACACACTTATTTACTCCCTCATTCACTTGCTTACTCATTTACTCAATCATTCATTTACTCACTAGCTCACTCATTCACTTATTTACTTACTCTCTCATTTACTCGCTCATTTATTCATTCATACACTCATTCACTCACTCACTCATTTACTCAATTGCTCATTCATTCACTAACTCACTCACTCACTGACTCACTCATTCAGCCATGCTAACACTCCCTCACACTTGTTCATGGTCACACTCACAGTCGCTCATTCACACTAACACTCACACTCACACACTCACTTACATTCACTCATGCTAACACTTATTCATTTACACACACTAATACTCACTAACACTTACTCACTCAAAGTCACACTCACTCACACTTACACTCAAGTTCAAGTTTAAGTTGCTTTATTGGCATGGCATTTGTTAAAGCATTTGGATACAGAATAAAATACAGAATATGACTACACCATCAAAGTAAAAAGGAGACAATAAATGTGTAATAATTATGAGAAATTAAATAGATAAATATAATACAATTAAAATAACACCAGCAGACAGTATTTCTAATATTAACAATATTAACAGTTAACAATGTATAATGTCAAATAAAGCAAATAATTTAGTTGTTTCGTATGGAGTGTATGGCGTATGCCTATTTTGCAGCTAGTTTGACTGCAGCATCATCCTCTTCAAGTCTGCACAGTTTCTCTAAGTCTCTTTTTCTACGTTAATTCACGCCTGCCGGGGGGGCAGACAGTGAGCGAGCTGAACTCCGAATCCTGACTCACCAGGGCTCAAACCGTTAGGGCTCGGAGTTCGCCGTTTCCCGGCTCGCTCCCCAGACAGCACGCCAGATCAGCTAAAATTTTATAATGAGGAAAGCGTGAACTCTTGAAATCACTTTTCACAATTCAGTGCTTCAAATTGTGGAAAGAACTGTTGTCTTGTAGAGGTGTATTTGGGGCAGAACAGAAGTGTTTCTCATCCTACTGTATATCGGATTAAAATCACACTGTTTACATAATGTTTGTTCTCTTCCAAGATTTTTTATTTTTTCCATTTTTTTATTTCAAAGTTGTGGTCACTGAGTCGATATATTGAAATATTTTGTCTTTCTTTAAATCGTTTGGTAGTTAAGTAATTTGCTAATTTGGTAGTTCTGTTTAGGGCCGAATAACACTGGATGTTTCTTGGTGGCTGGGAGCTGCTCATTCGGTGTAGGTGCCTGATGTCTCCTGTTCTACCAAGGACTGCCTTTCAGTGCTCTCGAATAGTTGTACTCCTTTATTGTTAAGATGTAAGTAGTCATACATATGATGGGGCCGGATGTCTTTATGGTAAGCCAGGTGAACGTTTGGGATGAACGCATAGGTTCTGGAGAGCTCTACATTGTTTCTGTGAATCACGTGAAATGGCACGTTGCTCCGCGGCAGTAACGTGGACAGGGTTATTTTAGCTTCTGGGAAGCCGGAGCACAGGAACCATGTTGCCCTTCGCTGCTCGTAAGTATAGAGTGCATATAGAGTGATCTTGTACTGGGTGGTTGCTAGTAGGTTGCTATGCAGTTGTATGATTTATTTATAGGTTTGAATATATGCTAAATAAATAAAAAATTACCAGAGTTAAGGTTACTACAAATCATCGTTCTCTCATCCTTTACTCACCTTAATCATTTGTTCAAACCTCTTTCTTCATTAAATCAACACTGGACCCCATTTCCCTTCATTTTATCAAAAACCACTGAGACATTTCTCAAAGTATCTTTTTTGTGTTCAGCAGAAGGAAGGCATAAATGATGACGGAACGATTAATTTTGGTGGACTAATGCTTTAAATGCTCTCAGTTTTAATGCATGGCGCCGGCATGATGCTTGTAATTGCACTGCTGCTGAGACGGCTGGAGGTGACGGAGGTTAATTATGTGCCGAATCTCTGTCATCTGCCTCGCTCGTGTGAATGAGCCGGCCGTGTTTGGGCCGTTTGGAGGTGTTAGCATTAGCTCTGTATGACAGCAGCCATATTTCAGCAGCCGCGTCTCCGGTCTGTCATGTGGTGATAAGCTGTAATAGATCCAGTGGTGGCGGGCCGCTGAGCATCTCGGGGAGAGCGAGGTACGGCCTCGTCCGCAGATAAGCCAGTATTAACCTTGAGCGTAATGAAGTGTGTGGAGGTGTGACGTAATTAATGACTCTGCCCTCGGCTGCTGCGCTGCTGACTGTGTTTCCTGCGTACAGTATGGACGGCCAATCGCCACACAGCGTCCGCGCATACAAAAAAATCCAAACGCCAATCAGACACCTCTGACGCGAGTGCTATGTCTGCATTGACGTCACGGAGATACTGTTCCAGTATTTTACACGCGCACTGTAAATACACTACTGCATACAACATGTTTACCTCAGCACATGCTATAAAACCGCTATATTTAAGTCAGTTTGACTTGTATAGTACTTTTCACAATACATGCTTTAAAGTAGGTTTAATGATAATCGTACTGTTAATTTTAATAATATCTCATAGTCATATTCAACAGATTACAGCTGGGAATTAGTTTATATTTTGTGATGACATTGAGATAGATGACTATAGAATTTGAATTCGTTTTTATTTTCACAATTTCATTTTGAGTTATAGTTTTAGCAAATTTGACGGTGTGTTTTTATTTAATTTTAGTATTTTTTCTTTGTACATACATTTACATATATGTGTTTTTTCACCCTTTTTACTTTCGTTTTAGTTTTCAGTACTGCAGAAATAAAACATTTAACATTTTAAAACATGTTTTACTTAATTTAATAGCATTTTATTTCAATGAAGAAAAATGTTTTTAATGGTTTTAATTCTAGTTTCAGTTTGTGTTAACCTATAACAACCTTGGCTGAGATTTGCTATATTCTATAAACTGCTTTAGTTTTAGCATTTTATTTAATTATTTAGCAGACACTTTTATCCAAAGTGACTTAAAAATGAACAATAGAAGCATCAGAACAATGAGAAACAAGTTCTGTTACAAATCTCAGTTAGTCTAACACCACACACGTTGCACATTATATATATATATATATAAATTAGACCAAAACATGCATAATAGAACAGAATAGAATATGTAAGAACTAGAATTAGTTGGTCAGGTGTTGGGTGAAACACACGCACAGGCATGTCTGTTATAATTTGTAGAGTGAATGTTTGCCAAAGCAGAATCCACACACACACACACACACACACTGGATAAGAAGTGTGTATTTGACTATGTTTGTACGTGGATAAAGTCGGATATAACTTTATATAACTAGCTAAAAAGGTTTAATAAAGTCTAATAAGATTTAATAAGATAATGCATGTCATTTTACTGTCCTATGACGGCTTTATCATATCATTTACAATGCAAAAAAATCTACATGTCATTTACTGTAACTTACTGTAACTGCAATAGATTTTTTTAGCATAAATTTAACAAGGTTTTCAAAGTCCATATTTTAAAATAGGAGGAACATCAAGGGTTTTAATCTTTGTTTCACAGAATGATTGATCTATTTATTGACAGAATATGTCTGGGTTGAGAGCAGCCATGAGAATGAGCACCAGATCATGATCTGATTTAGGAAACATCTCCTGAAATAAAGGATGAGAGGAAAATCTCTCAGTTCATACGACTGACTCCGATCAGAGCTCCTCTGCTGCCATCTGCTGCTTACCCTCACATACCGCACACATCTTCCTCAGCATCTTTGTCTTGCTTTCCAGTAAAAATATCTAAACATATCTAAACAAATTGAGATAAATTTACTGGAGATGCAAAATGACATGATATATTAAGTCTAGTTTTGATAAAAATGTATTATTGTTATTATTAAATGAGTTTAAGTTTAACAAAAGAACATATATTTGTGGATGGGGTCAGAAAAATCTGAATTATGTTTATTTTTCTGAGCGCACTGACATATGTTTGTTCTTGTTTTAACCAAAAGCATGCCTAATTTTAAAATGCTTTTCAAAAAATAATATCTTCAAAGTTTAAGTCATTAATGCATCTCTGGTAAATATGTCTTCATTTAAGAATGATTAGACGCTTGCACTGGAAAACAAGACGGAAAAACAGACATTTCTTTTATGGAGTGCATAATTTTATTTTTTCCCTAGAAACGTACATGAATATTTTTACGCAGATATGTAAACCTGGAGCACAAAACCAGGCATGAGGGTCAGGGTTTCTTTTAAATTGGAAGATGAATAAGCTGGAAGCATCTGGAAGTTGAATACATTAAACTGTAAAGTTGTCCAAATGAAGTTCTTAGCAATGCATTAAAAAGATGTTCATTACATGTACGGTACGAAATGTCCAAACTATCTTCAGCATGAGTTCTTCAGTATGTACTGCGTTTGCTGAAGAAGAGCATGCTGGAAATCAAGCTGCTGTTCCCACAATGACCACGAGACGGCGACAGTCACACACACACACACACACACACACACACAGAGCCAAATATAACCCACAGATACACACGCTATGATCTGACCCAGGCCTCGCTACATCTACTACTGATCTCCACCTCCAACAGGAATACTGATGGAGACACTGAACTACAACGATCATGTGTTTGTTAAACAACCTAAAACCATGGATGTTTCAGCAACACTTTACTTAAAGCACTTATCTATGTCCATGATGCACTCTGTTATGCTAAAATGTTCAAATATATCATGAGATAAAATGTATAACATTTACTCTTTGTCACATCTGAAACCGTTTATCGCTAAATGTTCTAATGCATTACACAGATTATTCATAGGATCACAAAATTAATTTTAAGGTGCATTACAAGCCATGATTAATGCATTGAAACACTCTCCAGATACTCTCACTGAATGTCCAATAGCAACACAAGAACCAAAGAAGACAAATTTACAATTACTTAAGATTTTATGTCTTATTGAAAAAGATATCTACATTTTGTTAAAACAAGCAAAAATATCTGCCAATGGGGCATAATCTTGTTTAGCCTTTGAATTAAGATTATTTGTCTTACCACACTGGCATATTTTTGCTTGTTTTAAGCAAAAAATTAAATGATAATAATACATTTGTTTAGAAAACAAGACTTAAAACCTTAAATAATTTAATTGTCATATAAATGCAAATTGATTCTAAAATGTTTAGATAATTTAAAAAAAAAAAGAAAATTTATATATATTTAAACCTCCTGACAGTACAACACATGACTGATGAACAGGCTCCAGCAGGAGCGAGCCGCGTGAGGTTCAGAATAAAGGACCTGATTGAAAGCAGTGGTGTATGAGCTGCGCTCGGAGGATTCTCTGCACCTGTGAGTGTTTATTTCTCCAGCTGGAGCTGCTGGGAGGCTTTGGTCGTGTTCTGTCCATCTGTCCGTCCACCGCTCTGTGCCCGTCTCGATCGCTGATCATCTGGATCTAACGGTGTGTTTCACTTCAGCCTCAGATCTACACTGCCTCTGAACACAACCATTACACACTGACAAACAGCGGCTCGCAAACGAAACACTATCGGCGACATCTAGGTGCAAGCTAAAACTCAAAATAATGAAACGTAGCCTGAAAAGAGACATATGTGTGTCCCTGGAGCACAGGTATATTTGTAGCAACAGCAAACAATACACTGCATGGCTCTAAATGTTCCATTTTTCTTTTATGCCAAAAATCAATATATTAAGTAAAGACCATGCTCCATCACCATTACATTTGTAATATGCATTGCTAAAAACTCCATTTGGACAACACTGAAGAAAAATGTGATAATTATTTAGGGTAAGTGGTTGCAACTAATTTTTAAATAAATTTTTTTTTGTTTGTTTATTTAAATGTAGCTAAAATAAGTTGATTGCACGCATTTAGCTATTCTACCATTGTTATACCTCCAAATATTATTTAAAAATAATAATTTCTCAGGCAAATATTGTCCATCAATGGAAAGATTATTTATTCAGCTTTCAGATGATGTATAAAATGAACCCTCATGACTGGTTTTGTGCTCCAGGGCCACACATGACTTTTTTCAATGACAGGTGATTTCAGTGCCGTAATCCACTCGCAAATCAGAAGTCGAGGAATTCCCAATCTTTTCCCTGCTCTTGGCCGCTCTCATGCCTTTCAATCCCACAATGCACTGCACTAGCATTTAACCTCAACTTCCATAAGAATTAACCAAAAACGTCTTATCATAACGCATGGACCTGCGGCAGTCTCCTTCACGAGATCTGATCGGCTCCGACTCCAAACTCCAGGCACAGACGTGACATCTGCGTTAACTTGAGCTCCTCAACGACAGCTTCTTCAACACAATGCGGTCTGACAGCGGCGCTCAAGACAAAGAAAGTCCATCAGCGAGCAGAATAAACTCAGCGCATTAGCTGTTCGAGTCGAACACATGCAGAACGCCCAGCTGCTGAGTCTTATAAAGCAGGGGCGATGTTACTGACACACACGGCCTGCCAATAAGGCAACACAAGCGCTTCTAAAAATACACCCGACTAAACCCCAGTGAATCATGCAGTGACCCGGCGGGTGAACTGGTCCACCTGACACTGCTGACCAGAGAGAATCACATGAACACAAGCCACACTGGACCAGAAACAGAGAGTCTTGGAGACAAGAAAATGTCAGAAAAAAGCTCTGATTGGGGGATTAAAACTGGGAAATCTGGCAACCACAGCTATGAGATGGTGGAGAAGTGTAAACACTGAATTAAAAGTGTTTCCAGTACAAACAACAATATATTAATTTGATTAGTAGTATACATTGTTACTACTACTACTTGTAACTTTAAAGGAGATTTTCTCAATATTTAGCTTTTTTTTTGCACCCTCAGATCATCTTAACAAACCATACGTCAACGCAAATAAAAAAAAAAAATCAGCCTTTGTATGATTTTTGTATAAATCTCAAGTTTCAAAAAAACGAAACATTACATTTTCTGAAATATTAGGTTTAAATATCCAAATGAGGCATTCCCTAGTTGAGCCGGGATCGCTCAGTCGGTAGAGCATCTGACTTTTAATCTGCAGGTCCAGGGTTCAAGTCCCTGTTCGGGCAGAAGGTTCTCATACTAGGGGGCAGTCGTGGCCTCATGGACAGGGGGTTGAACTTGTAATGCACGACTGAGGTGACACCCTTGAGCAAGGCACCGATCCCCCAACTGCTCCCCGGGCGCCGCACGACTGGCTGCCCACTGCTCCGGGTGTGTGTTCATGGTGTGTGTGTGTGTGTGGTGGATCACTTCTCACTGCTGTGAGTGTGCACTTGGATGGATTAAATGCAGAGCACAAATTCCTAGAACGGGAAACCATCTCACTTCCTTTATCCTTTAACTTCCAAACATTTCTAGAACTGAATCCTGAACATTGGTTCATAATTCTTATTATTGGATTTCTCTTTTTATCCCTCCATAACTCAGGAAATACTGTCAACAGACAGAAAACAAACATATTTTCATCCTAAAATGTTGTAGAAATCAGAAATATAGGAAACCTTCAGAATATATAGAGGAACAAAATGGTAAGGTTTGGTGTATGTAAGAGATAAAACTCGAAAAACTGACATCTACAGACGCAAATAGATAAAGTACAAAAAAAAATTAAAAAAACATAAATGTAGTTTGGGATGTTTTCTTTGATATGGAATGTGATATGGCCTCCCATGATATGGAAGCAAAACAAAAAACATCTCTGACCATTAAAAAAGTTTTTATTTTATTTTATTTTTTGCCTGTCTTTATTGATTTAGCTGCAAATGAATTGTTTTCAATGCAGTTAGATCGTCTTAGGCTGGGTATACACCACAAGATAACTGGGCTGATTTTGGGCCGATTTCTCTCTTTCGACAATCTTAGGTAACGTCCTGATTATCTTAGTTAGATTATCTTATGAGATTTTCATGAATCCTGATGTGTGGGGGGAATCCCGAGGACAAACGCACATATGATCTGGAGATTACCATGTAAAAAGGAAACAATATCCAGTCAGAAAGCACGCTGACAGAAGACCGAAGCATAATAATAAACAGAGTCACGGCGCAGCACAAAAGGATTTAGACAGCAGAGATGGAGGATCAGCTCATCGATTTGTGCTTATACATTGCGTGCCGTAAAACACATTTTCACAGTTGGGATCTGTTCGTATGTGGTAGCACAGCACACACTATACGTATGTAAGAGCAAAACAGCTAAATCTAGTCATTTTCTCTTCTAGTATTTGTGGTCTCTCACATTTTGAAGATCTTTTCAAAATCTTTTATTGTGTACCCAGCCTTACAAGCTGACAATATCAGGGGGAAAAAATTAAGTATTGTATCTTAATCTAATGACAGGAACACGTCATGCTGATATCTCACCATCTGTCAAATTTGAATGACATGAAAAATAAAAGATTTTAAAATCACAAGAGCAAATATTTTATTCACAACAGGACATAAACTGAGACATTTTACACATTTATCCACTAAATGAGCTCGTTTCAAATTTGATGCCTGCAACAGGTAAGAAGAAAGAAATTTTTGAAAATGTTCAGATAGGAGAATAGCTAGCAACTAAGTAAGTTAATTGGCATCAGGTCTGTAACATGATTAGCAATAAAGGGGATGTCTTAGAGAGGCAGAGTCTCTCGCTGCGTCCGAAATCGCTTACTTCCCTACTACATAGTACGCGAAAAACAGCATGCGAGGCGAGTAGTATGTCCGAATTCATAGCATTCGAAATTCAGTAGGCGAGAAGT
>JAUMHP010000252.1:23098-36625 GCA_032361065.1 Enteromius trimaculatus | reverse complement strand
ATGAGTACTTTTAATTAACATGTTTTCTTAATGCCTGTTGAACATAACAGAGACATTTTATGATTATTACAATAAATGTCTTACATACGGTGCCTTTAACTAACGTAATAATGGTATATTGTACTATTTAGAACATAAACAAACATAATTCCATGCCAAACTGTACTGAACCGTACCACTCAGTGGAAACGAGACATAACATGACTCTTTAATAGAATGAAGGAGTCAGTCAGACTCTCATCTGTTGCTGGATCAGACCTCTCTGACTGTGTGCTTCCTCAGGTGTTCTCGGGACAGTTCTTATCAGATAAGAAGATTGGCACATATGTGGAGGTGGACATGTATGGCCTTCCCACCGACACCATCCGGAAAGAGTTCCGCACACGAATGGTGATGAACAACGGCTTGAATCCGTACTACAACGAGGAGCCCTTCGTCTTCAGGAAGGTCTGACTTCTTCACTGATTCACCTGATTCTGCTGCACTGCTCATAACTGCCTATTGCCTTTGATATTTTCAGTGCCAGTTTAATTTTAGTTCATTATTTATTTATTTATTTATTGCTTATGTGGTCAATCAGTTTAAAAGGCACAGTTGTTAGAGAATCTTTTAATTAACAAATATGGAAATATGAATCAAAGTTCATGAACTTGCACATGAATCAGTTCAGTATGAATCATGATTCATCTCCGTTTTACTTTATTCAGCTAGAAATAACTGCAGAGAAACCAACTTTTAGGGGAAATTATTCTAAAAATGAAAAGTGCTGGAGGTTTGAAAATTTGAGGTTGAGTGTGGGTGTGCGATGTGTTCCTCATCATGTTCATTTCCTCCCATTGGTGTACAATGATGGGCCGCACTACACAATTACAGCCGCTGTGAGGGGACACACACACACAAGCCTTTGTGCTGATGCAGCAGGATGTTGTCGTCTCTCGACCGTGACACTGACACCACAGACACAGACCATAAATCAGCAGTGCCGCAGTGCTACCACACACACACACTCAGACAGCCACTCTTTCTCACACACACTCTCGCTCTCACTCACATACATGCATTTATGGTTTCCAGGGACTCTCCATAGGTGTAATGGTGTTTATACTGTACAGATTGTATGTGGTATTGCCCTACACTGACCCTACACCTATACCTACGCCTTACAGGAAATTTTACAGGATTTTTTGAATTTCATAAAAGTCATGTTTAGTATGTTTTTTTTTTCTTAAGCCTTTTGTTTTATAGACACACAGGAAGTGTCCTCATAAACCATGTTTACGTTGTAGTACCCATGTCATTATACACATCCTCATAAACCACAAATGCCTGAACACTCTCTCTCACACACACTCCGTCACTCTTCCTCATGTGTGCTGTATATAAATATATACCCCACCTTAGTTGAGTAGCTATATTTACAGTACAAACCTTTAATGAGTCAAATAAATGTAATCGAGATAAAGTGTTCAATTAATAATTTTGATTTAGGTCAAATCAGCTAACCCTAGTTCAGTACTGATTTGAGATCAGAGCTGCTGCTTTTTGAGTTTGTGTTGTCCGGTGGGGGTTTCACTAAGGTCCTGTAGAGTGGGGGAGGGTTTAGTGTTGTGAGCGGCACGTGTTGTATCCCATCATGCCTCTGTGTTTGCCCTGATTCAATTCCGAAGCTGTGGTCAGACTGACCTCTGATCATGTGCCCTCTGATCTGTGGTCAGGTCATCCTGCCGGATCTGGCCGTGCTGCGCATCGCTGTGTACGATGACAACAACAAGCTGATCGGTCAGAGAATCCTGCCGCTGGATGGACTGCAGGCCGGTTACCGACACATCTCGCTCCGCAACGAGGGGAACAAACCTCTGTCACTGCCCACCGTCTTCTGCAACATCGTCCTGAAGACATACGTGCCTGACGGCTTCGGCGGTGAGCACACACAGAGACATACACACACACACGTTCGTTCGTTGTAAAAAGTTGAGACATTAGGCTTAATGGTTTTTATACTGTACAGACTACACCTACCCTACACCTAAACCTACCCCTTACAGGAAACTTTGTGCATTTTTTGATTTGCAAAAAACTTCATTCTGTGTGATTTATACTTTTTACAGAGGAAATATTAGAATAATAAAAATATTAGAAATTAAAATTTGAATGAAATGTTAAAAAAAAATAAGCATAACTGAACTTAGCAATAATAAATAATATCTATAAAACATTGAATTTTAAAAATATAAGTGCACACACACACATATATATGACTCTGCTGGTTTCGTTTAGTTGTATTTTCGTCTCATGTTGACTGATATCAGTGTGATTGTGTGTTTTCCAGCCATCGTTGATGCTCTTTCTGATCCAAAGAAGTTCCTGACCATTGCAGAGAAACGTGCCGACCAGATGCGAGCTCTTGGGATTGAAACGGTGTGTTTAGTGTCGAGTCTCTGAGGAGTGTGAGTGCGTTTAGAGAGTGTGTGTGTGCACGTGTCTGTTAGTGCGTGAGTGAGTAAGTGTGTTTGTCTACCCTGACATGTGTGACACCTGCATTTTCAGAGTGACATCGCAGACGTTCCCAATGAAAACTGCAAGAGTGATAAGAAGGGAAAAGTGAATCAGGTGAAGACCAACGTGACGCCGCAGAGCAGCTCTGAGGTGAACGCCACACAGAACAACATCAGCGAGGGCAAACGCGGTGAGACACACACGCACACTCTGATATACACACTTGCACTCTCTCTCTCACACACACACAAACACACATGATCATATTATAACACAAAGCTAAGAGACGATATATTTGAATATTTAAAATTAGTTATGAAGGTTATGAATATTTCTGTCTGACAATACAGTTTGCATCACTGAAGTAGTTTGTTTCTTCTGTTCCCAGATAATTCTGCCATTGTGAATCAGGTGAACATTGAAGATTTGAAGCAGATGAAGGTAAAACATTCAAATAATTTTGCACTAATGCTGGCGATGAAACGCTGCATTATTGGGGTTCTTGTCATGATGTCAGTATTCAAAACATTATGTAGCCTGATTTCATTATTGTTTTATTTTTGCTTTTCACTCTTTGTAGTTTCACTGGTTATAAAGTGTCTTTTTTAAGAGAATAAACCTCAGAATAAATCCCACAAATCTCTTTTCTCTAGACCTTCATTAAACTGACGAAGAAGCAGCAGAAGGAACTGAACACGCTAAAGAAACGACATGCTAAGGTCAGTGGCACGGTCAGAACATCATTAGAATGCAGTTTCTTTCCGGAAGGATTCTTGTTGGCCGATCAGATGAGGAACGTGTCTTTTGCCCGCAGGAACATAACGCCATGCAGAAATCACACTGCACACAGGTGGACAAAATGGTGGCTCAGCATGACAAGGAGAAGTTCACTCTGGAGAAGCTACTGGAGAAGGCCATCAAGAAGAGAGGGTAAGTGAAGCATGATGGAAAACATTAGCTGCATCATCTCAGTCATTCAGTTCTGATGTTAATGTTCTCCATTTCAGTGAAAACAACTGCTCAGAGTTAAAGAAGGAGACGGCCATAAAGGTCGAGACGCTCACGACAGACCATAAAGAAAAGGTACGGAAGAAATTCCCATCATGCTTTGTGTCTTTTAGCTTATTTACTCGCCCGGGGAACATTTGCCCATATTACACGCAACAATGACATAATCACATGCTCTGCTCTGACTGGCTTAGTACATTTGCAGGAATCAGTATAAGAATATGTTTCAGTAGGTTTATTTACATGCACTAATTTTCATAAATAATTCAGAACTGATTGCAGTTTTTGAAAGTTCTGTTTATATGAACCCTAAATGTTACAGTCTGATTCACATGGTCATTTTTCAAATGTGTTTGCTGAATTCTGAACAAAACTTAAAAATGTCACTGGAGCTCCTGTCAATGTATTTGTTTTTAGATGAAATCTAACAGGAAAAAATACTTTAAAATTAAAATTACTAGATATTCCTAGTTGTGCATCAGTCTAGAACCTATGCATTATATCTTTCTGAAGACACTTGAAGTCATGATCGACCGCTGATGTACTGATGGAAACTCCAACCGTCTGTGTTTGAATGGTTTTTGTTCACAGTAAAGTTTATCAGCAAGCGTATCTGTTGTGCTGGTGTTTCTTCCTCTCAGGTTAAGGACATGGTGGCGCAGCACACTAAAGAGTGGTCAGAGATGATCAACTGTCACAGCACAGAGGAACAGGAAATGAAAGATGCCCATGTGACGCAGCAGTGTGAGCTCCTCAGGAAGCTGCTGGCCAGCGTTCAGGAGCAGCAGACACTGCAGCTCAAGCTCATCCACGAGCGGTGAGAGACACGACCGACACACGTGTGTTCACTGTACGCTAGATTACCGTTGGTACCATGACTATTATCACTACTGTCACTATCGTATCTACTGTCACTATTATCACTACTATCACTATCATCGCTGTTGTCACTCCGGTCACTTTCACCACTACCATCACTTTTGTGAAACAGATTCTTTATGGAACCGTTTAGACAAAAAGGTTCTTCTATGGCATTGTGAAGCACGATGTAAAGAGTGTATCATCACTACCAGCACTACAGTCTTTACATCACTACCGTAACTGTCATCACATCTGATAATAGTAACAGTAGTGATGACAGTGTTGATAATTTTGGTAGTGATGGTAGTTATGTTAGTGATAGTAGTGGTGATAGCCATGGTTGTGATGATATTGACAGTAGTGATGATAGTCACTTATCAGTCATCACTACCATGACTACCATCACTACCGTTAACTATCATCACTGTCATCACAATCATCATTGTATTCACTACGTCACTATCATCACTACTGTCACTATCTGATAATAGTAACAGTAGTGATGACAGTGTTGATAATTTTGGTAGTGACAGAAGTTATGTTAGTGATTGTAGTGGTGATAGCCATGGTTGTGATGATAGTGACAGTAGTGATGATAGTGACTCAGTCATCACTACCATTAACTATCATCACTGTCATTACTATCGTCACTACTGTCACTATCATTACTGTCATCACAATCATCATTGTATTCACTATGTCACTATCATCACTACCTTCCCTGCCGTCACTACCGTAACTATCACTGTCATTACTATCGTCACAATCATCACTACCATGACTATCATCACAATCATCATTGTATTCACTACGTCACTATCATCACTACCATCCCTGCCGTCACTGCCATCACTACCGTAACTATCACTGTCATTACTATCGTCACTACTGTCACAATCATCACTACCATGACTATCATCACTATCGTCATTGTATTCGCTACATCACTATCATCAACTATCATCACTACTGTAACTACCATAAGTATCATTACTGTTATTATTACCATCACTACCGTCACTGTCATACTACCATTGGTGCTATCACTTCCTTGACTACCGTCAGTACCATAAGTACATCACTACCATCATCATCATCATCACTTTCATTGTTATATCACTACCATCACTGTTATCACTATCATCATTACCATTTTTCACCTATGTCTGCTCAGCCCTTAAATATTTTATCAGAACATTGCACTTATATTCAAAGTAGTGAATGTGCAAAGATGAAATTGAAAATCTGTGAATGGAATCGACCTGTTTGTATTGTTTGTTCAACGAAAGCAGTGAGTGTAGTGTGTACTACGGTTGAGCATAGTATGCTAATATCTGTTGAATCTGATTAAAACACGACACTCCTATGAATATATTATTCTGGGCCAGTGTTCTCCTCTTTATAATGCTGATGTGGAGTCTCATTAGGATGGAGATACGAGACCGCCTGCCATAATTAACAGACATTAATGTTGCATGAGTCTCTGTAAGTTCAGGACAAGAGCAGCCCGTCTATTCAGCCCAAGAGTCTTTATTAATTACACTGATAATTCCCCTCGCATGAACCCGCTCTCCATTTGTTCTGCAGCTGGATCTCCATGAGAAAGAGCCGTGACTCTTCAGCATGAGATGATGTTTCATATTCATCACTGATTCTCTGGATTGTGTTCTGAACATGTCTGAATTGTGATCGATCGACAGGCAAAGCAAAGAGATGAAGGCCAATCAGGCGAAGACGTCGATGGAGAACAGCAAAGCCATCAGCCAAGACAAGAGCATCAAAAACAAGGCAGAGCGCGAGAGGTGCGACACGACACACATATGCAGCAGTGTAATTAATAAATCAGCGTTTGTCAGTTTAATGGGTTCGGTGTGTTTGTGTTGCAGGAGAGTTCGGGAGCTGAACAGCAGTAACACCAAAAAGTTCCTGGAGGAGAGAAAACGGGTTGGTTGATGGTCTTTAGTTTTAACTGATGCTTACGGCTCTATTCTGTGAAGAATGATTTTCCTTTAAGAGATTTTCAAGAAAGGTTGATGCAAATAACAAATCTCCATCTTAGTGTTTAGTCTTGTTTTCCAGTACAAATATCTAAATATCCTTAAATTGTGATACATTTACTGGAGAAGCTTTTTGAAGCAGAAA
The DNA here is from genome assembly GCA_032361065.1 of Enteromius trimaculatus. NCBI lineage: Eukaryota > Metazoa > Chordata > Actinopteri > Cypriniformes > Cyprinidae > Enteromius > Enteromius trimaculatus. Next base: position 30,118 of record JAUMHP010000252.1, on the reverse strand, counting down.
CAGGTTGAAAATATAAAGTCTTGTTTTCTGAGAAAACTATAATCATAAACTCATTTTGATCTATTTCTCAGAAAACAAGACTTCATGTGTTCAATCTGTTTCTGTTTCAAAAAGCTATTGTTTTTGTGAAATTATTATTTATTTTTTTAATTTAAAGGTTTTTCTAGTAAAATGGTGCAGTAGCCAAGTAAAGTTTACTTCTACAGTGCTTTATACATTGCAGATTTTAGATAAACAGTTAACAGCTGTAAACTGCTTGTGATGTTCTTGTTAAATCTTGTTAAATGAATGCTAAGGTAGAAGTTCTCAGTGATGTTCAGTCCTGTGAAAATGATGATGTTGGGCTTCCTCAGCTGGCCATGAAGCAGGCGAAGGAGCTGGAGCAGCTGCAGAAATCTCAGCGAGAGCAGCTGGAGAAGCTTGAGAAGTTTAATGAGCAGGTAAAAGCTGTCGTTCACGCTCACAGAGCCAGGGTTTCAGAAGAATGCTGCTTCTCCATTGATTTCATTTGATTTGTGTTTTGTCCTCTATTATTCATACTCCGTACATGTGACGTCTGAAGCCATTCCTTAAATATGATTTGCCTTTTCTTTGAACAGCTTTTGAAATCACATCATGCAAACAGTCAGACTCAAGGTAGGCTCGCTCATTGCTCTCCTCTTTCTCCAGTTTTCTCCATCTATCTCCCTACTGTCTGATTGACTCTATCACTGAACAGAGATGTACTCAATGAAAACTAGAGATGCAACTTTATAGGATCTGAACTAAATTTCTGTAAAAAAATCAGAACGACAGTGGGTAAAGTAATTAGTGTATGGCTGAACGCTGTGCAAAAACATTAACTACCAGGATAAACCTAATGAAAACTTGACTGATGAAGTTTAGACTATTTAATGTCAGTAGTGTTCAGAAAGACTGAAATGAGCACTGAACACATTCATTGTGACATGCTGAACGCTGCTCAGCTATTGGCCAATTGTTGTGAAGTCAAATCATTTAATCATCGATCATTTAACTCGGCCAATCACCATAGAGAAACCAGACGTCAGTCACTGAGCTCCATTTCAAATCAAACACAGGACTCTACAGTAAATATATATACACTAGTCAGAATTTGAAGTGGATCAAAACCTTTCATTAAAGTTGTCCTAAAACCAAAAAGGCTAATTGGATACATTTTATTCATATGATGCAACTCGATAAATGCAGTTGTGCCCTAAAATTCAAGATACTGGGGCAATATCATAACCAATATCATACAAGCAGCAAGACCAATATCACACGAGTGCTATACCTGTATGTCCCGAATATGAATGCAAATATGATTTTACTTTTATAATAATTTTTAATAATTTTGAAGTTATTTTGTTATGTTTTGAAGTGAAGTCACCTTTATTAATATAGAGTTTTTAAAAATACAGATTGTGTGAAAACTCTTTACCGAATCAAATAGAAAATAGTGTAAATAATGTAAAATGGCAAGATTAAACATTCAGTTATTATTTAAATTAAGAATTAAGTTGTCTGTTTTTGCAGAAATATTGTGTCTTCGAGCAACAAACAGTGTTTAGTTTCTGAATGAATCCGCCTTTTGAACGTATTGTGTGAATCAATGATTCAAAGCCCCCTTTATAAAGTGAGCCGTTTACTGAATTCCCAAATTAATCAGCTGTTTGAACGAATTGAATCAATGCCTCAGAGACATTTACAGCCATCTGCTGGAATTTTAATTTCTTATTCAGAGTATTATTTCTTTTTTTGTCTTCTTTTTTAAAAAGGGAGGGAAAAACTTTACTCAAACCTAAATGACCTAAATGACAAAAAAAAAAGGTATTTTAAAGACTGTAGGTATTAGGTAACAAAGCTTAGTCTATGTCAGGCTGATGTAGCCTAAACGTTTATGTGTAATAATTCTATGTTGAAACAAATTTATAAAATGATAATCCAAAACATTATTTTCTACAAATTAATTCCTATATTTAGCATGTACTGATAGTGTGCGGGATTATTATTTTTTCAAATTATATTCGACACTACTGTTGGAATTTTTCCTATGCATTTATATATTTCTCAGGTATGCTGGGTTTGCTCTGATTAAATGTTGAATCAAATCAAATATTTTTTTTTAAAGCTACTATTTGTAATGTCTACATAATACTTTCTCCTTCGACAAAAATAGTTTTAAATAATCTTTTGGGGGTATTTTCAACAGACAAATGTAATATGTAAAGATTAAATGGATTTAATAATCAACATAATTTTATTTTTTTTGACTGACAGCCCTAATATCTATATCTATATATATATATATATATATGTATATATATATATATATATATTTGTGCTGTCAAACAATTAATCACAAGTTTTTCTTTACGTAATATATTTGTATGTACTGTGTATATTTCTTAAGTATATATATAAATACAAACACATGCATGTTATATTTAATGAAAATATATTGTTTATATATTAAATCTATTTAGATAATATCAAATATAAGAAAATAAATGCATTTACATGTAAATACTTTCAAAATATATACTGTACGTGTGTTTTAATATAAACATAATAAATAAACAGCATAAACACATATTATGTAATGGAAAAACTTTTATTTTTGCGATTAATCGTTTGACAGCACTGAATATATTCTGAATATATCCTAAAGTTTTGAACCTGTTCATAACATATTCTGTTGAATACCATTGTTCTGTGTTCAAACACACGTTGCGTTCTGCTTTCCGTGGTGTTACGAAATGCCTCTCGTCTCTGTTATGAAGTGCACTCATGAGCTCTTCTCATCGTGAGTCACGCGCTGTTAGTCAGCAGCAGCAGCGTTTGATTGTGTTGAACATCAACTCCTTTATTAACAGAGAGAAGCGGAGCGTATCGTGTGATATTGAGCTCACTGACTCTGAACACAAAGATATTTTGGAAAGCGATTCATGAACATGATGCTGATTCTGATTCCACTACTTAATAAAATCATTAATGGGTATTTTAGTAATTACACTGATTGAGTTTGATGTTGAACAATGATGAAAGTGAAAGCCTATGGTTCAGTCAGAGAGAATGAATCATTAGATTGAATCAGCGAGTCAGTGAGATAATTCAGCTAACTGTGGTTTTCCTGTCATGTGATACATACTGCACCTGCCTCCTATTTCCTCCCACAACATCCAGTGATTTGAGAGATTTTTCGTATATTGTTTTACCTTTTATAAAATTCATCAAGCCTGAATAAAGAAGAAAACATACTGAGGCCGCACGATAGCTGCTCAAATAATACAATAACAATAGTTATTTTAATTTTTTCCATTTTTTCCTCTCACAAAAGCACAAATCAAGCAAACATCAACTTGGCATGGTGTGTTTACGGATTTAGTCGCAGCAAATACAGCAGATTTCTTTTTACTGCGTGAAAGCACAGGCATTATGATCCGAGCGGAATATCTCAGTAGAGTTTGTTAAAGTCCAGGTTAGATGTGCGGAGGGTTTTCTGCTCCTCTGTGCTTCTTCTGTAATGGAGAAGAGTGCGTGGGAAAATAAAGAAAGCACATTGAAAATGTATCAATTTAAGAGAAAAGCTCTAACAGCTACAATCATGAAAGCTTGTTACCAATGCTAGATCAATCCAAATAGTTTTCTTTCTTTTCATTATGAACTTCATTACAAAGTTTCACAAACAAAATGCTAATCAGTTTAATTCAGTTCCTGAATACACCTCTAAACAATTTGTGACGTGTGCTGAGTCACAGTGACAAGCATTTTTTTCACAGTGACATCTCTTTTCCTTCAGTTTTTATTTTCTTAATAATAACCAATAATCATATATCTATTTATTTTTTATTTGTTACATTTGTCAAAAAACCCCAGTAAAACAAATATAAAAATATCAAATACTGCATTACCTTTTTTTTTCATTTTCTATCTAATCAAAAGTGTTTAGTGTTAATGATGTCAAGACATATACACTCTCAGAATTAAAGCTGGCACTAGTGCGGTACCTTTTGTACCTATTAGGTTCAAATATGTACACTTTAAGTACTAATATGAACCTTAAAGTACCAAAATGAATCCTTTAGGTTTCCGTACCTTTATTTTTTGACCGTGTAGAGAGCTCCAGTAAATCACAGATCTAATATAATGTTATATAATGTCTGATAAACAGTTCCAAAATATTAACTTAAGACTGGTGCTATCAAAACGATTGATCACATGCAACGATTAATGCGTGTGTGTACTGTGTATATTTATTATGTGTATATAAATGCCAACTCATGTATGCAATTAAAATATATATATATAAATTTAATAAATTTATATATAATATAAAGTATAAGAATATAAATATATAAATGTATATATATACTCTGTGTGTATTTATATATACATAATAAGTATACACAGTACACGTGTATATTATGTAAATATAATTAAACTTATTTTGGATGTGAATAATCGTGATGAATCATTTGACAGCACTACTTAAGACATAAGATTATGTTTGTTTGAACTACTGTAATACAGTGTATATTTATCAGGATTGTGTGGAGTCAGAAGTAGTCCTCTCAGAAAACATACAAATACAGATCGTTTTAGATGTGTAATACTATTTGGAGCACTGAGACGAGAGTTTGCCTGTAGCTCAAATCTCTAAAGATAAGACTAAAGATGCGTTCTGGACGAATTAATATGTTGTAAATCTGCTGTTATTCTCCAGGCCAAAGACATGCAGAAGATGGTGAAGCTGGAGGAGGACATGGACCGCAGACCAGCCACGGTGGTGTAAGCGCTCCATCCGTCAACTGAGACCAGAGCCAAGCGTCTTCATCTGTGCTTCATCCCGTCTCCGCTCCTGAACCCTGCAGTCTGTAACCCCGCCCATCCTCCCTACCTCAGCTCTAGCCCCGCCCACCGCGGATAACTCCTCCTCTGCAGCGGCGTCCAGCCAATCCGGCTCCTACCGTAGCTCCGCCCACGCTGCTCAGACCAGCTCCTGAGGAGGCGGTGGACACACGATTTTATACACCACCATCATCATCATCATCATCATCATCTTCATCAGCAGCGCTGCAGCCAACTCTAAAGTGTTCTTTGTGAACTCCTCAAGTCGTATCTTAACTGAGCTAGTTAACCGTAGCAGAGTCGGGCGGAAGGACGAGTCTGATGTAGTGTGTCACAGCGTTTTTCTCCCGTCCTGAGCACTTTATATGTGATAGGATGTCAAGGATCTTTGACGATGTAGCAGAGCTCTAGCTTTCCTCCGTACACTACGAATGTAGATGCGTCTGAAGCCTGATCACACGGGTGTCCCGAGCGTTTTTCATCTGTTCCTGTTCGTTTTTAAGATCAGACGCACACCTCGTTTTACCCGAGCGTTGATTTCTTTTAAAGGTTTTAAAGATTGTGTTCTGTGAGGTGCTATCGTGAAAATCCTCCTCTCACGGACTGGGAAGGACGCGACTCATCTGCGCTTTCTTTCAACGCGACACTGAACTTTGGTTGCACTTGTGTTTGTGTTCTTTTATTTTCAGGTGTAATCTATTGGTACTTGTTTTAAAGAGAGGCACTTTTGTCTCGTTTTGACCAGTAAAAATAACTAAACGGCAAGACGACTGATGTCTTGTTTTCTGAAAACGGTTGATTTTTCGGAGGACATGGGCGGATATTTGTTTCCGATTTTTCAGAAAACAAGACTTATACATATATTGTCGTTTCACATCTTCGGTAAATGCATCCTGATTTGAGGAGGTTTAGATATTTTTACTCGGGAGAACAAGACAGAAATAGTCATGTTTTGCGGTGTACATCCCTGCTGGTGTGCGGTTTTATTTGAGGGCTTTCGAGAGTATATGTATATTGGTTGTTGTGAGTTTTCCATCTGTCGTTTTGATTCCCTTTCTTCTTCTTTTTCTTTGCATCATGTTTTCGAGTGTTTGGCAGTGACCACATATCTCGTGTGAAAGCAAAGTGCTTTAAAACTCCATTGCTTACAAATGTGCCACTATATGTCAGGTAGGACGTTTAAATTATTTTACATGATAAATGCCAAAATAAGGGGTTATTTATATAAAGATACATATATAAATATATTATAGTGAGTAGTTTAAGACTACATTTGGTTTCTTAGAAGCTTTTTGCACTAGCTGAATGTTTTCTGTTGTGCGACTTCCACGTAGACTTTTGCTCTAATATTATAGTTTGCGGGAAAAGCAGATTATTTTTGCAGGACTGTCGCGCTCTGAATTTCATCCGTTTCTATTCGTTTGTCTCCTGAGCTTTCTGTAGCTTCTCAATGGACCATGCTGTAAGTGCTTTTGTATTTATAAATATATATATCGTATTTGTCAAACTTCTAGCAATGAAAATACTCAAAAAATACTGTTGTTATCCTGCTACTTTAATACTGTTTTATAGTATGTGTACCAATAAACTATCCCAGGTGTTAAATGAAATCTGTTGCGGGTCTGTTTATTGTCTGGACAGGGTCATTTCATGAGAACGTGAGGTTAGTGCTAAAGATATTTCTCTCTGCGTCTTTGTAAAGTGTTAAAAGTGCTGTTTCACGCTATGAATCATTAGTTAAGCATTAGTAAATAGTCAGTTCATCCTTTATAAAGTATTATTCCAACATTAATAGCCATTAGTAAGCAGTTTATTAATACAGCTGTAAATACCCTGTTCTTGGTTTAAAAGCATCTAAATGTACAAAGGAGATTTATAATCTCAGTTATCTTCATAACAGAAACAAATAAACAAACAACAGAGGGATACAGAACTATTCATTTCAAGATGCAAAAAAATATAAAACTGTACACTTAAAAAAAAAAAAGGTTTGTTTCTCATTTCCCAAGAGTACAGTTGTACGATTAAATTTTTAACATCTTGAAATAATATTTCTGTGTTCTGTATCCCTCTGTGTTGTGTTTGTTTAACTGCTGTTTAGAATATAAATTATTATAACTGCTTTACAAGCTATAACTAGTCCTCACTTTAGATGAGCTCACAAAAACA
>JAUMHP010000252.1:0-13804 GCA_032361065.1 Enteromius trimaculatus | reverse complement strand
CTCGCTTACAACCTTCAAACGACTGCTGAAAACCCATCTCTTTCAACAATACTTGACATCATAAAAAAAAAAAAAAAAAACTATCCTTTCTTCACCTTCCTAGCCTGCACTTATCTAAACATTGCCTGCTATACGGTATTATGAGCACTTCCTTCGTTGTTTTTGCCCCTTTAGGACTAATTGCTTGCTGTTTTTCCCCACATGTACGTCGCTTTGGATAAAAGCGTCTGCTAAATAAATAAATATAATGTAAATGTAAACCACAGCCACCAGACACACGCCTCACTGATTCTAGAACACAAACCACCGCCACCAGACACACACCTCATTGATTCTAGAACACAAACCACCGCCACCAGACACACACCTCATTGATTCTAAAACACACACCACAGCCACCAGACACACGCCTCACTGATTCTAAAACACACACCACAGCCACCAGACACACGCCTCACTGATTCTAGAACAAACACCACAGCCACCAGACACACACCTCACTGATTATAGAACACACACCACCTCCATCAGACACACGCCTCACTGACTATAGAACACACACCACCACCACCAGACACACACCTCATTGATTCTAGAACACAAACCACCGCCACCAGACACACACCTCACTGATTCTAAAACACACCACAGCCACCAGACACACACTTCACTGATTCTAGAAAACACATCACCGTCATCAGAAACACAACTCACTGATTCTAGAACACCCACCGACACACAGCTCACTGATTCTAGAACACACACCACCACCACCAGACACACACCTCATTGATTCTAGAACACACACCACCGCCACCAGACACACAACTCACTGATTCAAGAACACACACCAGACACAAACCTCACTGATTCTAGAAAACACACCACAGCCACCAGACACACAATTTACTGATTCTAGAAAACACATCACCGTCATAAGAAACACAACTCACTGATTCTAGAACACCCACCGACACACAACTCACTGATTCTAGAACACACACCACTGCCACCAGAGACACACAACTCACTGATTCAAAAACACACACCACAGCCACCAGACACACACTTCACTGATTCTAGAAAACACACCACTGCCACCAGAGACACAAACCTCACTGATTCTAGAACACACACCACAGCCACCAGGCACACACTTCACTGATTCTAGAAAACACATCAGAAAACACTGATTCTAGAAAACACATCACCGTCATCAGAAACACAACTCACTGATTCTAGAACACCCACACAACTCACTAGAAAACACATCACCGTCATCAGAAACACAACTCACTGATTCTAGAACACCCACCGACACACAACTCACTGATTCTAGAACACACACCACTGCCACCAGAGACACACCTCACTGATTCTAGAACCCACACCACAGCCACCAGACACACAACTCACTGATTTTAGAACACCCACCGACACACACCTCACTGATTCTAGAACACACACCACAGCCACCAGACACACACCTCACTGATTCTAGAACACACACCACCGCCAACAGACACACACCTCACTGATTCTAGAACACACACCACCGCCACCAGACACACACCTCACTGATTCTAGAACACACACCACAGCCACCAGACACACAACTCACTGATTCAAGAACACACACCAGACACAAACCTCACTGATTCTAGAAAACACATCACCGTCATCAGAAACACAACTCACTGATTCTAGAACACCCACCAGACACACACCTCACTGATTCTAGAACACCCACCAGACACACACCTCATTGATTCTAGAACACACATCACCGCCATCAGACACACACCTCACTGATTCTAGAACACCCACCAGACACACACCTCACTGATTCTAGAACACACATCACCGCCATCAGACACACACCTCACTGATTCTAGAACACCCACCAGACACACACCTCACTGATTCTAGAACACACATCACCGCCATCAGACATACACATCACTGAGTCCACCTTTACTCTTTGCAGAACACACACTTCACTGATTCCAGAGCACACACCACCACCCTGCTACAAACACTGATACCACAAACACACAGCAAAATGATTCCAGAAAACTAGTTACATCAAAATAATTTCACACTATTTTGGATATTTTGTTAACTTAATCACACACAGTGCAGATGTCACACTGTCACTTCCAGTGTGTGTGTGTATATATATATATAGTGTGCACCTGGTATTTATCACCTTATGGGGACCAATTGTCCCCACAAAGATAGGAATACCTGTAAATTTTGACCTTGTGGGGTCCCCATGAGGAAACGCTTATACAGTAAATCACACAGAATGACGTTTTTTGAAAATCTATCTTGAAAATTTAGGTATAGGGACAGTTTAGGGAAATACAGCATACAGTTTATACAGTATTAAAAACCATTATGCCTATGGAGAGTCCCCATAAAACATGTAAACCCAACATGTGTGTGTGTGTGGACTGCTGAGATATTTTTAGAGCAGTGGATGATGTTTCTGTATAATGGAAACTCCTCAGATATCCCAGAAGTCCTTTCAGCAGCACTTAAAGCTTTGAATCTATTAATAACAAGCGTGAGTTTCCCTCATGTTCATCTTGAATCGTTACGCCTCTGAAGCGTCAGATCTGGACCTGCTAACTGTGTGTGCAGTGAGACAGTTACCCAGGGAGGTTACCCATGATGCACTGCAGCAGGGGAGAAACATTGACTGAACAATGACAATGAGCTTCTGTTTTATTTGGGCACTGATACACACTCTGCAACAACTAATCAATAAAATCCACAATGAAAATCATTGACAACAAAAGTTATAATCAATTACTCGCGTCAGCCCATGCACAGAAAAATCCCATAAATTCCACACTGAATAATGCATTGTATTGATGAAATGAATAAATGAGTGTAACTGTAAACATAGTGAGCTGCTTCAGGAAAGGTGTGTGATCAGAGCTGCTTTATTTTAAATTTCCAGCTAATGTATAAGCATAATTAAAAGCCTAATATCACACACACACGTTGGTTTTGTGATTCATTGCGTTATGGGGACTCTCCATAGATGCAATGGTGTTTATACTGTACAAACTGTATGTTGTATTGTCCTACACTGACCCTACACCTAAACCTACCCCTTACAGGAAACCATGTGCATTTTCTGAATTTCATAAAACACGGTTTAGTATTTTTTCTAAACCTTTTGTTTTACGGGAACACAGGAAGTGTCCTCATAAACCATGTTTATGTTCTAGTACCCATTATACACATTTGTTTCCTCGTAAACCACAAATGTCTGAACACACAAACACACACTCTCTCTCTCTCTCTCTCTCTCTCTCTCACACACACACACACACACATATGCACATACTCCCAAAAGCTATGTAAGAGAAAGGCAGGATCAGAGTCTGTGGGGTGAGGGATCATGGGCAGCTCATGAAGGGGTAACCCAGATCAGACCCATGACCCAGATCAGGGCAGACAGCCTTAAATGAGATTACAAAGACTAGAGAAAGCTTACAGGCTCCTGGGACGATCGCTGAGCCAAAACACACAAACTTCACATCAATCACAGCACAACACAAACTACAGATCATCAGGACTGAAGATCAATCACCATCATCATCTGATCATCCCTTATTCTCCAATTAGCTCAGAGTGGCATCATTAATATTAAACAGATCACTCAGACTCTGAAATCTGATTGGATGAGACACATCAATGACAAAGAAAAAATAAACCGGCTTTCAGTCAGACTGATGAATTATATTAATTGTGTTTTATAAGAACAGAACATCCAAGACAAACGTGAGCCTGGAGCACAGAAGCAGTCATAAGCAGCAACATAACAGTGTATTGGTCATAATTATCCATTTTTCTTTTATGACAAAAATCATTAGGATATTAAGTAAAGATCAAGTTCAATAAAAACATTTAGTAAAATTCCTACTGTAAATATATCACAACATTTTTAGTAATATGCATTGCTAAGAACTTCATTTGGACAATTTTAAAGGAGATTTTTTTTCCATCAGATTCAAGATTTACAGCAAAATATTCTCCTATTCTCACAAACCATACATCAATTGAAAGATTTTTTTTTTTAGCTTTCATAAATCTGAACTTCACAAAATTGACCAGGTGCAGTATGTAAGATTGACAGCTAGTGGTTGAAATGGGTACTGCAAAAACAAAGACATTTCACCACTATTATTTTTCAGAGGACTTGTTCACAGACAGCAGAACTAGCCAAAATGTACTGCTTCAAGAGTGAAATGCGTCACTTGGGTGTGACCAAAATAAATTGGACAAATAAAGACTGTCTATCAAACACTCTGCAATTGGTCAGTCAGACGGTAGGTCCCGCCCTAAACTCACGTGATTGGTGATGTCGGAAGTCTACATGCTGCTCAAACAAACAGACCGATGCAGTGAAGCTCCATTCAGGAACCGAGCTAATGACTGACTCTGTGACTCTGAGAGTGTGTGTTAGCTCCTCCGTCAGCTGGAGACCCCCGGCTCCGCTCGTCCTCGCACCATCTGTCAGCTCCTGGACCTCCACCAGATCCTGCAGAACACGGCTATTTACAGCAGCCAGCCGCTCACCAGCACGTCACAGACACCATCACATTCCACGCCACAGAAATCTGAGCTCGTCATTTGGTGTATCCCCCTCCTCAGTCCACAAAGAAAGAAGTTCATGCTGACAATTTTTAGGCTTGCTGAGATAGATGTTCAGCCGCATCTCTGGTTGTGTGACTTGCTCACCTGGGCACCATTTTTTTATTTATTTTTTTTTTTTAATAATAATACAAGTTTGAGTTTTCCATCTTTTCCTCACTTTCTTTTGGTTTTAATAGCCTGTATGCGCAGTGCTTGTTTTAGACAAAACAGACAACCAAAAACTTGTCATCAACTTAAAACTATGAAAAATAGCTCAATGTGATACTTGCGATGCGGCTTTGGAGGTGACTGCAGGCGCTTTAAGCCTCTGGGGCGCGTGAGTGTGAACCAAAGAGGTGCAAATTATACATTTTTATGACTGTACAAAAATGACCCGATTAGACAAGCGATAATTCTGTCAAATGCGATGAAGAAAGAAAGAAAGAAGATGCGGTACACTATAACGCTTTTTTAGTTTGTGTGGATTTATTTACGCATTTAACCTACGTGCTATGCACACTATCCCACACCCAAATTCTGGACAATATTAAATAAAGTCTATAACAGAGATTTGTGAAATAAAATGAATATTATAAATAAAATTATTATATGAAATAAAATTATAATTATTATTTCATGTACGAGCCCTAATAATAGCAAGCACGCTGTTAATCACGTCCACCAATGTGATAAATGCTCCGTTACCTCTCCCTTCCTCCTTCCTCTAATCACGTGCCGGATCCGCCACCCCATTTCGGGACCTCAAAATTTACAAATTAAGCACTGGATGGGGGTTTATGGGTAAATAATCCCATCAGCCCCTGCAGCAGCTCCTATCAGTGACGTCACATGATCAGGACACATGTGACTTACTGAAGATCATTTCCTGTCTCTCTCATCATCGTCATCATCTTAATCATCATCATCAGTGCTGTAATCACTCAGTATCTGTTCTTTTGCTCCTTCACGCAGCATTCAGCTATTTTTACCACAGTTTAATTGAATATAACCCATCTGCCGTGGGTAACTCGCCCAGAGCACAGCACTAGTTTACTCACGGTGACTGGCCACACACACTCTCTCTCTCACACACACACACACACACAGAGAGACACATTAATACACACATACATGCGCACACACACAGTTACATACACACACTCTCTCTCACACACACACTTACACTCTCTCCCTCTCTCACACACACACTCACTCCCTCAGTTTCAGGCTGAAGCTACGTAGTTTGCAGTTTTTATTTGAGTATTGTTTATTAAATAACTATGACTAATTGAACTCACTATTTTCGGGTCCTTTTCATGTCAGGGCATCACTACTGTTTTTATGTAATACTGACAGCTAGTGCTTGATATAAGTACTGCAGTCCACCTGTGTTACACCGACGAGAATCCTTTCTCCTCCTCCCCTTCAGACTCGTTTTACGCGGGTTGCCAGATTGAAAAAAGGCGACAGGAATGAGCACAACTGATATTAAAAGCTAACCAATCATTGAGTCGATTCACCCACCTTTTAAGCAGCTTTATTGACCAGTACATACACTCCCACAGCTGAAATTCACTGCATTTTGCATTAACTGGCAAAGTGTTGAAACACTATTGGGTACACTGAAAGTGGTCCGATTTACACAGACCAAAACAAACACATTTCAGCATTGTTTCACACAGAAAGACATTTCATGGACGCCTTCCTATCTGCAAACACGTTGCAGTATTTTATGCTCTAGCAGTCAAAACAATTACATACAGCACCCTCAATAACAACTGAGCTTTGTTGTGCTTCATTGTCTGTCGTCACAGTAACGCTCTGTACGGTACAAAACAACGACCAACGTAAATGTGCAAATGACTGAATAGTTTAATCTGCTTCAAGAGCATCAAAACTGTGATGTTCAAACACTCATAAATCATGGTGCGCGTGCACCAAACGCTGACATCATTCACAACCACACACTAACCCTGCGGTGCAAACATCTGCGTCTGCACTTCTCCTCGTGCGTTATCATGTTGCGTGTGTGTTTAGGATCCTGAGTAATGTTTGTGCAGTTTATTACATCATCTCTAGCAGCTGATCATAAATCACTCTCTAATTACAGACAGAAGCAGCAGCATTAAAGCGTGATTACTGAGCTGGACTCAGAAAACTCCTTCCTGTAAGCTTCTATGAACAGACTCGCATTTCGTACGATACCCGCTCGCTCGCTGCAGCAAACACACTCACGTTTCACTTTAACAGCGGGTAATGCATCAACCGCCAACTGAGCAATGCATTTGTTACATTACGAATTCATCTTTGTTCATGTTGATTCATAAATACATCGCTCACTGATGTCCAATCCCCTGCCATCATCCAGCTTTGAGTTCCTCGCCATAAAACACAACAGAACATCTAAAAACAAGAAACACTGGCGGATGAGAGAACCTCCCACATGTCGTGAGAAATAGTGAAGGTGGAACACATCAGCTGGTGTGATTAATCATTTATATTGACACACATACTGTATAAATGATGTATAGAAATTCCATCCTACACTGATCTGCGAATCAAACACGACTCATCTAGATACCGCAGCAAACCAGGAGCATCTAGAAGAATCAAACGCTCCACAGACTGGATGTGTCATGGTGAGAGGAACTTCCTGAAGTCCAGAGGAAGTGATGGAGAGTCTGCTCCTGATTGGATGAAGGAGCGATGACAGGGGCTGCCGCTGACCAATCAGATCTGACGGAGCCTCTCAGATCAGCTGATGCTTCTGAGACCGTATAAACACGCATCATGACACTGACCTCAATACAAGCTGCTCGACTGAAGCGCATTCGCTGCAAACACACCAGATAATCATACTGCCAAATCCAATCCAGTGAAGACATAACTTTTAAGGGAAACGTTAAAAACATCTTAAACATGTTAACATCTCAAAGATTAGATTAATCTTTTGTCTTATCGTTTGTTCTGATGAAGAAACAAACTCATCCTCGGTCTCGGATGAACAGAGAGTGAGCATATTTTCAAATATTTCTTTTAATGTGACGCTGGAAAGATGATGTAGAGTAACACTGACTTTAAAGCAGACACTTGAAATTTAATGATCTGACTGATTCATTTAAAAAAATGTGTATCGTGGTGCATCGTTTCAAACATATTTGCATCAATTCATGTGATTATAAGTAGATGTGCTCTACTTTTATTATTTAGAACGTGGACAGTATTTTCAGTAATCTGTTATGAGATGCACATCTCTAATCTGGATGGACGAGATCCTCACATCTTCATCGATGTTTGCTGAAGCACATCACTGCGGGCACGACTGCTATTTCAAGCACAAAACGGCCCGGAACGATTGTGACCTGCTGTGCTCATTGAGCAGCGCTGAACTCTAACGATTCTTTAATTGTCTCTATACTAATGACACAGAGCTGTTTACTCCTGCTCCAACGCACATGAGAGATCACGATACCAGCCGTTACTCTCTAAACCCACAAACACGGTGTGCAGAACACCGCGCGACTTCCTTCAAGCTGAATGTGTAAGATTAAAATTATACCATTGCTTTTTGTTTAAATGCTTTTTCTCAAAAGCTGAGGAGCACAAGCCTACGAGAGATTTTTGAAACGCCGCTTATTTCTGACTGAGACCACCACTTATGTAAAGGATTTTCAGCAGCACAAGGGTTAATGCAGATATAGTGAATAGTGAGGGAAACACTTGCATCTAAAGAAGCTCAGGCTCTACATTCTGTGATTCTTCTGTGTAAAACACACGGGTTCAATGCCCAGCGCTGACTTACACAAGGAATGTTAACAGATCTAAAACCAACATGTTATTTTAAATAACCTGAAATATGCATGTAGTAGCATCTAAATGACTGAATCTGAGCTAGGGCTGGGAAATTAAATAAACATTATATTTCCATTACAGCTTTTTCTGTTTAATCACAGTAAAGCTTCAAGGAAATCCATGATTGACAAGGTCAATAAATGCATCCTGTCTCCAAAGTCAGTGAATAATGGTGGCAAATCGTCGTGCTCTTAATACTGAGCAAAATAACTGTGCTTATGACTTTTGCCATAATCTAGGCTGAGCTCATCAGGTCACTGTAGGGTCAGATCATCTCCTTACTGCTGTGTCCCGACACACACACACACACTACAGCTGACCAAACATTATCATAATCATAACATCGAGAGGATCAGACAGTTGCTGCTGTGACTAATTACCGAAATCAGGCCCTTATTATTATTGACACCGAAGAACTTTTGTGTTTGTTTCCGTGAATTGTGGGGACTTTCCATAGATTCTACTACTTAACTTCTACTACTATACTGACCAAACAACATTTTTCATCCCTTAACAGCCCTGGAGAGCAGGACAGCTAGATGAGCCCCAGAGACAGATTCATCAGGACAAGAGCACAGAATCGTTGAGTCCTTTTCACCACCTGACTCTGCTGCAGCGTGGAACAACCTGCTGCTTTGGTCTGCTCAGCGGAGAGCTGAGTTTGGTTTCTCCCAAGGTTTTTTTCTCCATTCTGTCACTGATGGAGTTTTGGTTCCTTGTTTAGTTGGGGACGCTTAATTAATTAGTAATTATCGTCTTCTTGATCGTAAAAAAAAACTATTTAAATTGAACCGAATGACATCACTGAATTCAATAATGAACTACATTTAACTGAAAATTACTGCATTATGGACACATTGTTTTCATATTTAATATTGTAAAGCTGGAACAATCTGTATTGTTAAAAGTGCTTTATAAATAAGTTTGACTTGACACACACATACAGTCATACACACTCACACAACTCTGTATAGCTAACTTAAACTGACTCAATGTAATCTCTAGCTCCTGACCCTAACCCTACCCATCAGAACTAAGTGCTTTACCTAAACCCTTACCCTAAACCTACCCTTTACCCAACTATAACCTGACCCCTAAAACCAAGTCTTGACCCTCAAACAGGTCTTTAAAGGGCTCTCAGAAAGTGAGGACCACCAAAATGTCTTCACTTTACAAAACTGTCCTCACTCTGATGATCTAAAGCTCAAACCGGCCCTCACAAAGACAGCTGTACAAGTGCACACACACACACTATAACATACTCACATCCACACATGCTCACTCACTATAACGCACTCTCTCTCACACAGACACACACTCACTCTATATAAGGCACTCATGCACACACTCACCCACTATAACGCACTCTCTCTCACACACACATTATAACGTACTCACATCCACACACACTCACTTACTATAACGCACTCTCTCTCACACTCACACACACAGACACACACTCACTCACTCTCTATAAGGCACTCATGCACACACACACTTACTATAACGCACTCTCTTTCTCACATCCACACACACACATCATCATCATTTCTACTCTTATAAATGCATCATGCGCGCACCCGAGCCGCGTTCAGCACCGAGGACAGCGACGCGCTCGACGCACCTCAGGCCATGTCGTTTCTGGCTCGCATCGGGAATCCGCTGGAGCTGAAGTTGCAGCCCTGTTCTGAAGCGTTACGCCGCGTTATAAGCACCGAATCGCGGCCAATCGCGCGGCTGCTTGTTGCTAGGAAAGACTGGGGATGGAGATCGCTCACCTGCTGCGGCGGGAAGCGTGTCACATTCCTGTCAGCGGTACGCTCCGCTCCTGCGGGGATGTTGCGGAGGGAATAACGGGGTTATGTGGTTGTCAGTGGCATGTTATTCTCCGGGATTGATGCTGAAGACTGCGAGCTACATCCGGGCTGCTGGGAATCACGGCACCTGACAACCGAGCGCCTCGCGCTACTATGGCGAAGGCGTCAAAGTGAATATTCATGAAGCAAGCGTTCGCTATTGGACGGGAGCAGCGCGACGTCACTACCGACCACTTAAAATTCAAGACGTAAGACTTTCAATTGAAGCGTTAGAACGTAACGTCAACATTGTCTTATGAATTTATAATCAGACAAAGCGTTCACTTAACCTATGATTATACAAAATTACCAAAAAGTATACAAAATACTAGTATGACAACTGAAGGATAAAAAAAAAACCATTATATAACTATTTGAAATAATAGATAATAATATCCAATATTGTTTAAACCGCAAAACTACAGGGAAATTATAGAAGTTAAAAGCGTTTCTTTCTGAGAGAAAATGTAGGCTAAATAATAAGTGTCAATATATACGCAAAACACAAACTGAAATGTTCAGAGAACGTTTAAAACATTGAGGGTGACGTCTTCGCTTGGGGTCGATGGGGTCACTGAGCTGCGCCCGGTTGGCGTAATTAATATTCAGAAACATGAAACATCGCCACAGTCGGCACGCTCTGATTAATATTCATGAGCCCTGCCCTCACCGTGGTAGGGTTTGTGACGTGAACCCGGGCGGCTTCGGGCACGAATCAGGTGTTCAGTGACAGATAATAAATAATCTCTCAGAGTTTCACGTCCAGCTTCAACACGACACACACGCAAATTCATTGTACAAACGTCATCTTTGGGATTATAAACTCTAGACACTTCCGGTTATTTCGTTGTCAGAG
Organism: Enteromius trimaculatus; assembly: GCA_032361065.1. NCBI lineage: Eukaryota > Metazoa > Chordata > Actinopteri > Cypriniformes > Cyprinidae > Enteromius > Enteromius trimaculatus. The sequence goes on along the minus strand of JAUMHP010000252.1, from coordinate 2,587 downwards.
TTCACACGCGTAAGATCCCGGCTTAACGGCGCGAGATTCTATAAACACCGATTACAAGTGACGCGACGCTCTTGCCTGACGTCACGACACACGATGTCGATGATGTAATTTATGGATGGACGAAGTTTTGGCTTCGTCGAAAAAAATTCCTTTTATCTAACAAAGTTGTTGATATCTCTATTAATATTATCCATAATTGTTTTCCGATAAATTACAAAATTGCTAAATTTAATAATAATATTTCCTCCAATTGCTCTTTTTGTCATCAGTCTGAAGAAACAATCAATCGTTTATTTTGGTTACGTGTATACTGTAAAGTGTTTTGGGTTGATTTCTTTCTAACTTTGTTAGAAAATACCCCGAAAATTATTTTTTGGTTTTTCTTTTTGAATTTTGATCCTTCTCGTTGTAAATTTATTATTAATTTACTGTTATTCCTTGCTAAATTTTACATTCATAAATGTACATTTTCAAAGAAAACCTCTTAGTTTTTTATTTTCCAAAAAGATTTTGATATGTATGTGACCTCTTTAAGAAATTATAATAATTCTATTGCATGTAAGACTCTTTCAAGGTGTAAATCCTGTCAGCTATTATATTATGCTTTGAATTAATGTAACCTTCATTGTCATTGTGTTTGTTTGTTGTAATGGTTGTTTATTGCATTACAAAAAAAAGTATGGATGGATAATTTTATACAGATATTTTGTTTAGTTATAATAAATATTTTGTATGTTTTATTTTTTCTGTCTGTTTGTCTTTGGTCAAAGACTTTGCTTATGCTGGCAACTAAACAACGAAACACACAAAAATTGTTTAAAACAACCATTACGACTATAATGCATGACATTTCATTTGTGATTGATTTCATGTCAGGCATTGCTAAACATTAATATCTTTTAATAAACTACAGATCTGTGGGGATCAGTGTTGGGGAGAAACTATACAGAATTACAGAATTTAATTAGCCCACAAAATAAACTGAATTATGACATAAAATTGTGTTATTTAATTACAGTTAGTTACTTTCATAAATTGATTTGGAGTCTCTTAAATATAAGACACCAATGTTTTCGAAGTCTAGGACAGAATAGGACACATGCTTTTTGTTTATTTATTTATTTTTACTATTTCTTCCAAAGCATTGTAGTGTTTGCTATCATCGCTGTGCAAAGATTTGATTTTAAAAACGGTAGCTATGTTATGACTTTAAATTTGTATTTAACCTCAGAATGGTCTCAAAGTAAAAAGAACTGTCAAAATCTGAAACTATTACAATCTTAATTAAAGTAACAAAGGCGGTTTGAGAAGTCTGACTGTAATCAGTGTTGAGTACTGTAAGGTTATTCCCGCCTGATTTAAATGTTTCAAAATAATAACAGCTGAAAATGTTATAAATGTAGCAATTATGAAGTAATCAAATGCAATCAGTCTCATTACTTTAATAACGTAATTTAAATAGTTACACTACTCATTAAATTTTAGGTAGCGTAACTTGTAATCGCTAACCTGTCACATTTCCAGAGCAACCTCCACAGCACTGTCCGTGTGTTTGAGCCGCTGAGGGGCAACACACACACACACACACAACTGTCTAAAAGAATGTGATTCTAAGGAGTCTGTGATAAGAAACTGGACTTCTGGAAGGAAACGTTCTTGGTACTTTATTATTTCTTGATCTGTTTGACCTGGAAGCTCTTGGGATGATGGGCTGATGTTGGCTCTGGTCTGTGTGAGATATCAGACTTACTGGCTTTCAGAGTTGCATGATGGGAAGGCTGGAGCCGCAAGGGGTCAGCTGACACGCTTGGAACGACTGATTCAAAGAGAAGCCAAAGCAGAAACAAATCTAGCGTCAAGACGTTTTTAACTCAAATACATTGAGTCCATCATTTTTTACTGGAGGAAGAGTTCTGGATTATGGACTGCACAATGGTGTTTGAGTTGGAAAAGTTAAAAGTTATTTTTTTTTTAGAGATCCTGTCTTTCTGCAGATCTAATGGAGGAGGACATGGCTGAGTTCAGGGAAAGATGATGTTTTTGGGCAGTAATGCTTTAGACCGAGAGACTGACCGCGAGGAACAATGAGTCCTTCAGCATCATGTGAGGGAGTCTGGCGGTGTGTGTGAGGAGTGTGTTATGAGCACAATGATCGCAGACACACAGTATAATGGCATCAGTGTGTTGGGCTGCGCATGACTGACCGACAGCAGCACTCACAAGAGATTCATTACAGCACAAACAGTCTCTGTGACACACACACAGTCACCCTGAACACACACGTTTGTTTTTGTAAAAAAAAGTGGGGACTCTCCAGAGGCGTGTGGTATTGCCCTACACCGACCCTACCCCATACAGGAAATAGTCTCTGCCAGACCTGGGACTCAAACCCGTGTCCTTCGGGTTACAGGTCCAACTCTTTATCCTTTAGGCCAGGACTGCCCTTAAAGCACCAACACACACGCACACAATCACCTTTAACATTGCTAAGGCATGTGCAGAGGGGGGGTGGAGGGTGCTTGAGCACCCGCCCCTTTCCTCCTGGATGCCTCAAGTGCCCTTTTCTTGGGGTTTCTTGTTTTTTTTT
>JAUMHP010000251.1:9403-30098 GCA_032361065.1 Enteromius trimaculatus | reverse complement strand
ATCATCATGTGTCTAAATAATAAGATTTATTCATGTAAATTTAAATCATTTATTAATCATTTACTTAATAGACTTTCTTATTAAACACTGACAACTCCTAAATATCTGGTTTGTAAATAATGTAATAATTTAAAAAATGATAAACCGATCATTAATAAAGTATGGAAATACAATTATTAAACATATATATATGCTCAAGAACAAGGCCGTTATAGATGCACTTGTAAAACTTGTTTATAATGCATAATAATGTTGGAGCAATGGTTTATAAAGGATGAAATAAATGCATAATGCCTAACTAATCATTCATAGTGCAGTTATTATTAAGTGTTACCAATTGTTTTAGGTGCGGGGGGGGGGGGGGGATGGGGTTGCATAATGTGGTTGCATAAGTGTCAAAAAATACTTTTTTTTTTGCAAATATTGTCATATGCTAACAAACCGGGAAGCTTTTTGCAGCTTTTAGATGATGTATGAATCTTACCTTACTGTATGACTGCTTTTAGTCATGGATTTTATATGTTATTAACTTCCTACCCAGAGAATACACATTTGTGAAAATGATTTACTTACAGGTATGGCAATATCATCTTTGATGCAGCCTTGTGCATATATGTCATAAATTACATAAATTCCGTAGGAGGCAGCAACTGTTGTTTCATAAAAGCAAAAACAGGGTTTAGCTTCTATATTTCTGTTCTCTAATGCAATGATATCCAGAGGTTTATAGGAGGTGATTACTGAAGACAGAGCAGTGATGTGTGCGTGTTTCAGGCGCTGTCCATGTGTCGCGGATCTTTTTATCATTTATCGCGACGCTGGAGCCCCGAAGTGTGCGCGCGTTATAACCAATTTTTGACATTTTGACGCCGAATATGATGCGTACAGTAATGCCAATGAGCGTGATCTCCTGATTGGATGAGGAGGATCAGCATGTGTGTGTGTTATTGGTTCGCATGAAGTTGAGCGCAGAAGCAGGAAGAGAAACAGCAGCATTAGACGATCAAACAGCCGCGAGATCGCGACGCTCCACCGCGCGTTGAACTGGTGAGTGTTCGCGCACATCAACCTCTCGCGTTTAACCGCGCGCTCCGCGAACGCGTTTGATCGGAGCACGCAAATCAAGGGCGCTTTAATTGCGTCGCAATGACGCGAGCCATAACTTGATAGCGCGCGACAGAGCTCCTGTTTTAACGCCACCGACGCTGCTGCTGCTTGCTGTTGAGGAAGGGCGTTATTTCTGCTGAAGGAGGGCGTCGGGCCTCCAGGGTTCTTATAAACAACAAACACCGAGACGACGTCACGAACTAAGAAGCTGTGTGACGTCACGACCGTAACGGTAACAACTCGCGGCAGGTTCGCCGTCGAACTTTAAATCCCCTCTGCTCGCGCTTGCGAGCGTGACGGCAGGGTTCACGCCGCGTGTTCGCCGATCAGGGTTTGTTTTAAAACGTTACTAATCCCATTCGAGTGGTTTTGCAGTTCAGTTAAAGGTTGAGGAGCTGGTGTAACCGAAGGGTTGCGGGTTCGAAGAATATTTGTGACCTTGAACCACAAAAAACAGTCATGAGGGTCAGTTTTGTGAAACTGAGATGCATGCATCATCTAAAAACTGAAGTAATCTTTCCATTAATGTATGGTTTGTTAGGATATGACAATATTTGGCTGAGATACAACTATTTTAAAATCTGGAAATCTTGGGCGGCAAAAAACCCTAAGTATTGAGAAAATCACCTTTCGAGTTGTCCAAATGAAGTTCTTAGCAATGCATAGATGCATGCATCATCTAAAAACTAAATAAGTAATCTTTCCATTGATGTATGGTTTGTTAGGATATGACAATATTTGGCTGAGATACAACTATTTGAAAATCTGGAAATCTCGGTATTGTATTGAGAAAATCACCTTTCGAGTTGTCCAAATGAAGTTCTTAGCAATGCATATTACTAATCAAAAATTATGTTTTTATATATTTACTATCTTGATGGAAACATGATATTTTCTTAATATCTTAATCATTTTTGGCATAAAAGAAAAATTCATTATTTTGACCCATACAGTGTATTGCTGTCTATTGCTACAAAAATACCTGAGCTGCTGATGACTGCTTTTGTGCTCCAGGGACACATATCGGTTGTTCAAGGACGATTGTTGTTGCATGGATTGAGACACCTACACAAATTATTCTTGCTGAATTCTGAGCTTTAATGCTACTGTCATAGAAACATAATTGCTTCCAAACTCAGCATTTGTGATTATTCGTTCACCTTCATGCTATTAGAAACAAAGATAAGATGCACGATGTGATGTTTTAAACAGTTTTAGGCACTCAGTGGTTTATCCAGCAAAAAGTGAATTGGCAAATAGGCACTGACGAACTATAGATGGTATCAACGAGACATCCATTTGACTTCAAGTATTTTGAGTATTTTCGTAGTGTTTTCCAGTACAAACATCTAAATATCCTTGAATCAAGATACATTTACAGTAGATGCAAATTGGAGATATGGAGTATTGTAAAATGTATGAGATATTAAACAACTTATTGATTCTGGGTTCAAAAGGAAATGATTGACTGAGTCAATGTGGAAGAACATGACTGGTCAGCAGAAACCTCTGTGACTTTAAGAGCCAAAAACTCATCACCAAACACCAATGACTTGTACATGTGGGTTCAATTGTTTTGGAAGCACCTTATTCTGTTCTAAAGAAGAAGGCGCCAATAATTTTGTCCATATAGTGTATGTATGTACACATGTGGAGAAGTTTGGTGTTGAGTTTTTGGGCTCTTAAAAGTCAGGTTTCTGCAGACCAATAAAGTCCTTCCACACTTACTCAATCAATCATTTCTTTTTGAACCTTTCCTTGTACATTGTAATTTTAGAATAAAAATGGTTATTATATACTTAAAAATTAAGATTTGTACTCAAGGAATAATTTACGTAGTCAAACCTTTTCATTAGAAGGGGGTGACCCAATGCCTTTCCCAATATAAAGATGTATCTAGATGTTTAGATATTTGAAGATATTTGATCACTTTTTCACAGTGTGGTCAGAAGATACAGTACAAGGTATTTCTATGTTAAGTGGTTGAGATCAGAGGTATTCAAGCTTTCTTGATAACTCAAGTGCTTCTAACAAAAGACATTAATTTAGAGACCATATTGATGTATTGTGTTCATTTATTATTGAATTTCCATGGTCTTTAAAGTGTCAAATGTAAAACTGCAGAAACACAGTTCTTAATAAAAACAGTGATTTATCTCTTGAGTGTTGTAATAATTTTGAGGAAAATCGTTGACTACTTAAACTGAACTGAGCTGGATGATGACACAAATCAATGATGAGTGTTGGCTGTTTTGCATTATTAAACACTATTTTCCTCTTTGATACTGTAAAGCTGCTTTGACACAAGCTGCATTGTTAAAAGTGGTAGCCTATATAAATAAAGGTCGTCATAATAACTTGAGATCCTCTCTATCTCATAGATCTTCCCTGGAAGCATGTGATGACCCATGCTCGGAAAAACGCTTCCATTGGCCAGTATCGCAGCGGGGGGCGGGGCCACATAGAGGGCTGGTCACATGGTGAAACAGTGGGCGGAGCCTGGCCAGCGCATTCACTGCGAGAAGGCAAGGCCAAGAAAGTCAAAGAAAGTCAATGTTTGGCTAAACATTCAATGAAAATGGATGAAAGTAAGACTAAGAAAGGAAAGTGCAATGCTACGAGCGAGCGCCATCGGAAGCTCTACCCATTACGAGGAAGAAACGAGGCCTTGAGTTGTCACGTTCTGCTCACTCGCCTAGATAACAAGGCCAAGACGAGTGAGGTGGATCCCAACAAAAAGACAGCAAAACCCCACAAGAAAGCAGAGAAAACCAGGGAGTCGTTGCAGAAACGCCTCAAAACCTTCGACAAACCTTCAGCTCTGGAGCCACGCAAACGTAGACTAGCCTCGCTCAATGCCGAGGCACTCAACAGTCTTCTGCTTGAGAAACCCGACGGACAGCCAAGTGCCAAACTCACCAAGAAACAAACCGATGGACTGGAGCAAACCTGCTCTACAAGAGCCAGAAAGACTGAGATGTGCCAAAACCCTGAGACGGATGGAGACGGAGCGAGTTTGTACGCTCCCGCTCCCCGGCGCTTAGCTGGACTCAATGCTGCCGCGCTGCTGAAGCTCACCAGCTTAACTGCAAACAAGCACAGAATCAAGTCCGAGAGCAAGACGGTCAAAGCCAAAGCACAGCAGAAGTCCAAGAAACACAACTGGACACAGCCGGAAGTGGAAGGAGCCTGCGAAGTGTGCAAAAACCGGAGCTTGGAGTCCAAACGGAGTCTGGAGGGCCACCGCTTGAGTAAACCTGGATATCAGAGCATGCTGGGTTACCGTCTGGTGAAGGAGGAGCCGGTGGAGGCGGAGCTGGGTCCGTGCTTCTGCTGCCCCCCAGAGTACCTGGCGCTGTTCCTGGGCGAGGAGCACCGGCTCAAGCACGACTGTCTGGTTCTGTGCGCAGATCCCTGCTGCTCCAGCTACTATGTCCACATCGCTCGCCCCGGACCGAGCCTGAGCCGGATCACACACCCGGCCTTCTGCGGCCCGGTTGGGTCACCCTGCTGTCGCGAGGCCTGTCAGGTCGGAGGATTCGCCTTCAGTGCTGGCCGGACCTGCTCTTTCTCTAGCTGCAGCCGGCCCATCAAAACAGGTGATGATGATGAGACCCTTACCACGTCTTCAATTTATAATTTTTAATTTATAATTAGGACCCTGGAGCACAAACCTATCATAAAAGTCTTTTTTATTAAGATTTGTGCATCATCCGAAAGCTAAATAAATAATCTTTTCATCCAACATGATCCTGGAGTTTAGCTCCAACTTGCCTCAACACACCTGCCTGAAGGTTTCAAGTATACTTAGAAAGACCATGATTAACTGCTTCAGGTGTGTTTGATTACGGTTGGAACTTTGTAGGGACACCGGCCCTCCAGGACTGAACTTGGTGACCGCTGGTGTAGGACAATATTTGGCTGAGATACAACTATTTGAAAATCTAAAATCTGGAATCTGAGGGTGCAAAAATATCAGAATAATTGAGAAAACCATCTTTAAATTTGTTCAAATTAAGTTCTTTGCACTGCATGGTACTAATCAAAAATGAAGATTTAATACATATATATGGTAGGAAATTTACAAAATATCTTCATGGAACATGATCTTTACTTAATGTCCTAATGATAAGTCATAAAAGAAAAATAGATCATTTTGACTTATAAAGCGTATAGTTGTTGATGTGCTGCTAATGACTGCTTTTGTGCTCCAGGGACATAATATATTGTGCTGCTTTTATTGGCATGGTGCATGCACACACAGAGGTCCCAATTACTCTGCACTACCCTGGGACTTTTATTGTAATAAAATAGTTTCCAAACTGAATTGCAATATTCTTTCAATGAGGTGTTTTGGAACTAAATTCACAGCTTCGTTGTTGGTAGAGAGAGGCAAACAGATGCATGTCATTTACACACATTTAAGTAGTTGAGTAGTTTGCATCACTGGATGTAGTTTAGCATCAGTCATTTAACATCTCTACCTTAAAACTGTAGCCTAACATTAAATGATTTGCAGCTTTTCATCTCACCTTGCTTTTTTTTAATGTTGCTTCACGTGTGCAAGAATTCACCATCTGCTTCTGTCAACACTATATGTATACACAGAGTATATACACTTTTCTTAAGGCAGCGTCTGTACTGATGGTAATTTGCTGAAATTAATAACTTTTTATGTATATAAAATAAAACTTGTACAGAATGTACCATTTCAATTAATTATTCTTCACTTTGTAGAGGTAGAGTGTAAATATCTTGGTGAATTTGTGTTAGAAATTTTCTCCACCAATGTGACTTAAATACAAACTTCCCAAAAGTAAAATTGCAGTTAAAGCAGTGTAACTTTCATTTACCGCTTTATCTTTACCTTTAAATATTTGCATTTTTCAGGGTCATCCTGACAGCAAACAAGACTTTTTGTTGCAATTCTGACTAAATGAAAATGTATATAAAGTAAAATGTTCATTATTGTGCATTAACAACTTAAAAGCAGTTCAGCAACACCATAAACTTCAGCTAGACTTTTTTTTAAGACACAACCAAAGTTAAGTACGTAAACCACCGTTAAAGAAGAAGAAAAAAAGCAGTTTTATCTTTTGTTTTTCATCCTGATGAACCAAACACATACCGACTTTACATACTTACTTTAAACATGAGTGTTATCCTGCTCTGGTGCTCATGACGGTATTTGATTGTTCTATCGTAGAAGATGAGCACCGCACGCTCCTCGTTCCCCCGGCTCTGCCACTCTCCAGATGTCCCACCGTGCCCCGAGTGACCCCGGCCTCTCCGGTCGTCCCACAGCTTCTGTCTGACCGCAGACAGGCAGAGGTCAGGCTGAAGATGGGCAAAGAATGCCCTCAAAACACCAAGCCATCCAACGGTTCACTTACTACAGGCCACAGCAGAGCGTCTCAGAAGCAACCCACAGCCAAGCATCAGAAGAAGAAGAAGAGCCGGAGACAGACGAACGGATGGCTTCCAGTCGGAGACCCCACAGAGAAGGAGGTGTTTATCGCGGTCAGTGATCGAAGCAGCAGATCTGTACCATAACCTGTCTCCACGTGTTCTTATTATTCTCTCTGTTCTTTTACACATTTCTGCCTCCTGATGCTGTTTGCTCTGGTCATTAGTCATCCGGTGCATTCACACGTGGCATCAGCGTCAACGCTTGACGGAACGTTTGACGCCATGGTCATAACAGCGTCAGCCAATGAAATTAGACAGTTTACTGCTCTTGACCAGGATGAACGTGACTGGCTGCTGGCTGGCTACTGTATTTGCATAGAGCGATCCTGATTGGCTGACGCTTCTGTCGGAGGCGCTTCACTGGCGTTGCTCGCAGCAGAAGTAAAAAAATGCAACTTTTGCCGCGAGCAACGCCAGTGAAGTGACGCTGACGGATCCACAATTCCTTTCGGCAACGCTTGACGTCACCCATTCAAAGTCAATGGGAAGTGTTGACGCTGATGCCCTGTGTGATTGCACCTTACTCTGATTTTTCTCTTGGAACAGATACTTCTTTGTCACAAAAAACATTCATGAAGTTTGGTTCTTTTATGAATTTATTATGGGTTAACAGAAAAATGTGATCACATCTGATGGGTCAAAAATATACATACAGCAGTGCTAATATTTGGTTACATGCCCCTTAGCCAGTTTCACTTCAATTAGGCGCTTTTGGTAGCCATCCACAAGCTTCTGGCAAGCTTCTGGTTGAATCTTTGACCACTCCTCTTGACAGAATTGATGAGGTTCAGTTAAATTTGATGGCTTTCTGACATGGACTGTTTCTTCAGCATTGTCCACATGTTTTCAACGGGGTTTAAATCAGGACTTTGGGAAGGCCATTCTAAAACCCTTATTCTAGTCTGATTTAGCCATTCCTTTACCACTTTTGATGTGTGTTTGGGGTCATTGTCCTGTTGGAACACACAACTGCGCCCAAGACCCAACCTTCAGGCTGATGATTTTAGGTTTTGTTGAAGAATTTGAAGGTAATCCTCCTTCTTTCTTATCCCATTTACTCTCTGTAAAGCACCAGTTCCATTGGCAGCAAAACAGCCCCACAGCATAATACTACCACCACCATGCTTTGATGGTAGGCATGGTGTTCTTGGGGTTAAAGACCTCACCTTTTCTCCTCCAAACATATTAATGGGCATCGTGGCCAATTGTTTTCGTCTGACCACAGAACTTTCCTCCAGAAGGCCTTTTCTTTGTCCATGTGATCAGCAGCAAACTTCAGTCAAGTCTTAAGGTGCCGCTTTTGGAGCAAGGCTTTTCTTCTTGCACGGCAACTTTCTTCTTCTCATTCCATGGAGACGCAAAACACGTTTGACTGTGAACAATGACACCTGTGTTCCAACAGCTTCTAATTCTTGGCAGATATGCTCTTTAGTGGTCCTCGGTTGACTCTTCATCCTCCTGACCAATTTTCTCTCAGCAGCAGGTGATAGCTTACGTTTTTCTTCCTGATCGTGGCAGTGACAAAACAGTGCCATGCACTTTATTCCTACAAACAATTGTTTGCACTGTTGCTCTTGGGACCTGCAGCTGCTTGAATGGCCCCAAGGGACTTTCCTGACTTGTTTAAGTCAATAATTTGCGTTTTCAGATCCATGCTGAGCACCTTTGACTTTCCCATTGTAGCGTTTGTGGTCGTTTGTATCCAATAACCCCTATTTAACTGACCTCAAAGTCACCAGCTGTAGTCACTAATAATCATTCACAAGAAGTTAAGAGGCCATGCCATGAAGCTCATTCACTGACACAACTTTCTAAGTCACCAAAATTGCCATTTCATGTTGCTGTATGTATATTTTTGACCCATTAGATGCGATCACTTTTTTCTGTTAACCCATAATAAAGTCATAAAAGTACCAAACGTCATGAATGTTTTTTGTGACAAAGAAGTATCTGTTCCAATCACTCTATCAGAGAAAAATCAGAGTTGTAGAAATAACGGGAAACTCAAGAGAGCCATGACTTTATAAGTTCTTTATACTATATACAATTTTGACCTTAATAATCGCAATGTGACCTTTTTCCCAAACCGTGCAGCTCTAGTGTGAATACATTAAAGTAACTTGACACTATTGTCAAATAGCTGCTAATGGTGGATATTTTGATGAATCGAAAAGGTAAGTATTTTCTATGTATGTATTAAATTCATTTAATACATTCATTTCATCAAATTGTGTTGTCCCTTATCTGTGCTAAATTATCACAAATTAAAAAGGATTCATGCGAATATTGTCCGAACCCCACTTTTCTAGGGCAGAGTCTACAGACACTCGTATACTTTGTTATGTGCACTTCTGTTAACTGTATTTCGTTGGCTGTGTAGTTGTCCTCTGCACAGTTGAATCTGAAGAAGTGTATGGCTTTGAGTTTGAGCTGTGTGTGTTTTTCAGGGCGATGACGAGACGGTTCTTCGTCAGTGTTATGAAGGAGTAGAGCGGGACGGAGAGGTGATCAGGGTACGAGACACAGTGCTCTTACGGTCCGGACCGCGCAAGAAATCCCTGCCGTACGTGGCCAAGATCTCCGCTCTGTGGGAAGACCCCAGAACAGGTGGAAACGATCAAGCCTTATTTTTTATCTCATTAATCAGCTGTCTTGTAGACGATAAAACTGTAGACTGTCCGATTCTTTTCTGCAAACTAGTTCTGGTTTCAAAGAACTGGTTCACACATATATTGGTTGATATTTTTCACAAGCAGGTGCAGGACACTATAGTTGATTTAACTAGAGACATATTATTTTTTAAAATTGTTTATACAGTAAAATCTGGGAGCAGAAATGATTCAGACTTTGAGCTGATCATGTTTTTCTTTATTTGCTAATGCGATCCTTTTAAACCACAGACTGAACACAGTTAATCATTTTTTTGGTGATTGGTTGAGCTAATCAGGTTTTATGGAATTGTGTTTTTAAATTTAATAGCTGACAGCTATTCAACTCAATTCATTACATACTTTTCGATTAAAGTTACCTCACATGTCAAGATGAGATTGTTCTGACACAGTTTAACTTAAGCTGTGATATAATGTGAGAAATGTTGAAGGACATGTTAGTGTTTAATCTTAATTACTGTGATCCTGATCTTGTTTAAGGAGAGCTGATGATGAGTCTGTTCTGGTATTATCGTCCTGAGCACACGCAGAGCGGCAGAGATCCCAGCATGCACTGCGAGGTCAGCCCACGCTCTTATCACATTTACATTTAGTCATTTTGCAGGAGCTTTTATCCAAAGAGACTTGCAAATGATGACAATGGAAGTATGCAAAACCAACAAAAGAGCAAATAATAAAATAATAACAATGTTTGTTACTGCTGCTCATGCCCAGGGCTGGTAATAGATAAGAGAGAGAGTTACTTGTAAAACTAATGCTATAATAATATTACAAAAGTAACTTATTGATACTTTTGTGTTTGCCTGTTTGTTTTTATTATCAAATCTTCTATGTTTGGCTAAAATTACATCAAAATTTTGATTGTGAGGAGCACTGAATGTGTTTTTGTGCAGGTGAAATGAGTAAATACATATTTAGTAAATTGACATTTAGTCTAGAACTACAGTAAGATCCTGTTCACACACAACGCTCTGCACTCACTCCGGATAAGTGCTGTCAAACAATTAATCGTGATTAATCACATCCAAAATAAAAGTGTTTGTTTACATAATAAATATGTGTATATTATATATATAAATGCAAACACATGTATATGTTTAAGAAAAAAAGTGTGTGTATTTATATGTAGAATAATTTACTCAGTGCACAGACATATATTATGTAAAAAAAACTTTTATTTTGCATGCAATTACTTGCAATTAATCGTTTGACAGCCCTTACTCCTGAGTTCTCTCAACATGACAACCTCAGAGCTGTCAATCAAGACACAAAAAACAAAAAAGGAACTGGAGTTAATTACTTGAAAAGAGGGGGAAAAAAAATTTAAATTCAGATTTTTACCCCATCTGAAATGTAAATAAATAAGCTTTCCATTGATGTAATATCTGAGGCAGCAAAGAAATCTAAATATTGAGAAAGTTGTCCAGATGTCGTCTTTAGCAATGCATAATACTAATCAAAAAATTGAAATGCGGGGTGATCATGGAGAAAATCTGTCACGTGTGTTCTTTCAGAATGAGATCTTCGCCTCCCGTCATCAGGATGAGAACAGCGTGGCCTGTATCGAGGACCGGTGCTATGTCCTGCCGTTAGCACAGTACTGTAGGTAAGAGTCACATCTGTTCTGTATGCAGACGGTAGTGTTGGGTGACATCATCAAATCTCATATCACCAGCCTGTGAGATCAAACATTACACCACTATCTGCTGATTTATACTGATTCTGTTCATTATTTATTCACTTGGATTCATTGCCAGAAAGTGAACCAACTGTGAACAAATCTGATTGAATTTGTATTTAACATGAGTTTAATATAAACATTATTATTATTAATTCCTCAGAAATTGCAAAGGACATTTGAAGAGGTAGAAAAGCCTCTAAGAATCATCTGAAATGTTTCTGAATAGAACAGTTATTTCTCTTTATTTGCATAGAGCACCTTTTAAAAATACACTCCCGTTATAATCAGTGAAGCTGTCTACACTTTATGATGAATAAATCTCTTATACTTACATCTCACACGCAGCTACACTTTTTTCTGTTGATGATGAGAGAATCACAAGAGTGGGACTTATTTTCAGCGTTGGAGTTTTATGCCATTTTAGTTCAAGCCTGACTATATTAAAATGATGTAATTAAAAGCTCAGTATAAAAGTCTGCAATAGTGCTCTGTTCTCTTATGATTCATAGTATTTTTAGTGCTTTTCGTTTTTTTGAAAGCGTGGAGGCAGCACTGCAAAGGCCAGTTATAATTAAAGCGTATCCATTTTTATGTATTATTTTTGGTTGCTCATTTCCAACAACTGATGTTTTTTTGTTTTGTTTTGAAAAAGATGCCATTGTTGTACATAATTACGTCATCATTAGGTTTGCCAACTTCAGAATTGGAAAATTGTAATAAGTTGTAATAAGGACATGCTTTAAAGCTGTTTTGACATGATCGGTGTAGTTTAAAGCTCTACATAAATTAAGATGACTTGACCTGGCGTGTAATGTTGCAGATTTTGTGCCTTGGTGAAGCGGCGCTCAGAGGGCGTGTCGGACCCCACCCCGCTGATGCCCCGCCCCTCAGACTGTGCTGGCCCCGCCCACCGGCTGCTTCCCGACGGCGTAGATCCGCGGCTGGTGTATCTGTGCCGACATGTCTACGACTTCCGCTACGGACGAATCCTGAAGAACCCGCAGTGAAACTGTGGACCTGACACTGATGATGATGATTCTGCCTTCTTCTCTTCTCCTTCAGAGACTCCTTCACTTCATCAGCTCGCCGAAGCTCTGCTGGGTCGTGTACACTGGACTGTCACACTGCTGAGGGATGATGGGACTCTCTCTGAAGGATCCGGAGCGCTTTCACAAAATATCTCCACAGGTTTAATGCAGACCAAGACTAGACCACAGATCCGGACCAGAGATTCAGATTAAAGGTCCGTTCACACTAATGACGATATAACGATAACCATAATCACTGTCATTTTATATTGAGTTCCAACCACAATTCTGATAACACAGATGAACAATATGTGAGCCTGGAGCACAAATAACCAGCACAGGTATGTTTGTAGCAATAGACAACAAAAATATACATTTTTCTGCTATGCCAAAAATCATTAGGATCATCATGCTCCATGAAGATATAGTGTAAATTTCCTACCATAAATATATGAAAACTTCATTTTTGATTAGTCACCCTCAGATTCAGTCAAATATTATCCTATCCTAACAAACCATACATCAATGAACAGAGGATTTGTTCAGCTCTCAATTTCAAAACATTGTCCCTTATGACTGTTTTTTGTGCTCCAGGGTCATATACATTATATATATATACAGTCTAAATGATATACAATAAAAACATTCAGACTATAAAGAGTTTAAGCTCTTAAAGTGACAGACAGCAGAACTAAAGCACACGCTTATAATTAACAAAAAAAGAACATTCCCTAAATTACGTTATAATGATTTTTCAAAAGATATAAATAAAACTGATTATTGTCATAGGTTTTTATGAGAAATTACACAGTTTTAGTCATATTTCATTCAGTGCATCACTTACTGTTTCTTTATAATTACTCGTAAAATTTAACAATTTTTGGTTTCAAATGAAATCCTTCACTCCCGTGGGGCCACCACTTGCAGGAGGGACTGTAAGGGTTCGGTGCATTGTGGGTTGGGCGGCGGTCGAAGTCAGGGACCCCAACGACCCAATCCTTGGACACAGTGCCTCAGTGCCCTGGGGAGGTGTTCCGGGCATGTCACACCGGAAGGAGGCCCCGGGGACAACCTAGGACACGCTGGAGGGACTATGTCTCTCGGCTGGCCTGGGAATGTCTCGGTATTCCTCCGGAAGAGCTGGAGGAAGTCTCTGTGGAGAGGGAAGTCTGGGTGTCCCTACTTAGACTGCTGCCCCCGCGACCCGCCCCCGGATAAGCGGAAGAGGATGTATCTATGTATGAAATAATACATATAGTTATCGTTACGGATTTTTGGTGTGAACGGGCCATAAGAGTTTCTTTCTTCTGTTAAGCACAAAAGAAGATGCTTTGAGGAATGTTGGAAACAAACTCCTGACGGTAGCCACTGACTTCCATAGCGTGATTTTTGGGTGATCTGTCCCTTTAAGGGTGTGTTTGTCTGATACTCTTCATGCGTTTGTCTTCATTCTGCTCTGATTATCAGTCGTCAGATTGAAGCTCGTGCTCAAATGTTAGCCTTATGCAGGCCCAGCTCCAGAGAGGCGATGCAGGGTGGGCCGGGGTAATGAAGGTGGGGGGTATAGTGGATATACTTTAAAAATGTTTATGTATTTTTTTTTTCAAAGCAAAAGGATGAAAGCCTGTTATAAACATTAGTCACCCCAATAATATTTGCACATTTTTACTAACGCTAGTTCATGGAGTAAAGGTCATTATGAAATTAATATTAGCCACAATAGATGGGCAAACTTTGCAATAAATAATTCACGTTTTACAGGATTAAAAAACATCTGAGCGCAAAAAACTCCTTTTTTTCATTTTATAAAGTACTAATTATTGTTAGCTATTTTTATTTTACGTGCCTCCCGCCGTGACATTTTCTCACGAGACAAACGAGATGAGAGGTAATTCATGGTGCCCCTCCTCGGTAGATATTATAGTATCATTTCTAATTACCCTGATACTGATGTTCAGACTCTAAAGCGCTAAAGATTAAACGATAAAAGTGCAGGTAATGCGCACCGGAGTGTCTGGCACATTTTGAGCACTGGATCTGTTATGAAAGAGTGCTCACGTTGGCTGACGTTGAAGAGGCAGTATCTATGTCACTCTCGGAACAAAGCGGGCACATTTGACTAGCTACCTATATGATGCAGGATACTATAGAATGTGCATCATAGGGGAATTAGAAGTGGGTACGCAAAGCCAACCGATAAAGAAGTGGGTAAACACCGTATACACCTGCACTACACCACTGAGACTAACTAGATCATGTACCAACAGATGCTGAGCTCATTGACAAATATCTTGTTTTATTCTCTCTCCCTTTACACATCACTGTACACGTGATCGCCGAATCGAAAGTAAACAGCGCAGGCGCTCATTCAAAAGGATTTAAATTCCACGCAAATTGGTAGCGGCTCCCTGATGCGCGAAAATGATAACCATTACTAGCAGGTTTGTGGGTGTGGGCGGGAGTGGACACTGCGTTACGGGAAGAAAGCGAGAAAAGAAAAATATAGGAAGCTCAACTGAATATCATAACAATTTTGTGTTTGGCTGTTAGAGTAGTGTGGGCCAAGCTTCTGATAGGGTGGGATAGGCCCGTCCTGACCCCCCGTGGAGCCGGGCCTGGCTTTATGTCTCGTAGCTTTTGTAAATGATTCATTTTGCCTCTTTCTCTAAAATCTGACCAAATGAACCAAAGCACGGTGAAAATCGCAGAACATTCATGGGTTTAAACATGACCAACTAATCAATTAACCCCAACGGCCCAAGTGTTTGGCCTGATTTGTAAGGAGATCTATGTTTTATATGTATGAAATTAACTTTTAGAATCCTTTAGAATGCACAAATATATTTTAATATTTATTTGACGAGCCAACGCTTCTAGTTTCCCCTAGACTAGAGAAATTGCACTATTACATTCCCTGTCCTTTTTGGCTTTGATACCAATTTAACTAGATTTTTTTAGATGCAGGATCAAATCGAGAGAAAATCTAACCAAGACATTCCCAAAGTGAGAGTTTCACAGCTGGCATATCAAAATATCCTGTTTATTACAGTATGAAGTACTCCAGCGTACTAAACATGTGCTTTGACTTTCTCCTCCTTCATAAAGTTAATAACTCTTCATTTTGTTAATCCAGACACCATTATAAGGTTAGATACATTGTGTTTCATATAGTTTTTCAACACTTTTCATGAGAGACGCACCTGTTTAGTAGCACCTTAACATAAATGTGTGTAGATTGAAATATTAGATGCAAAATATATGAATTATTGTCGATTCCTCTGAATTTGGACCACTAGAAATATTACTTTCATTGAAGATTTCTAGAATCGGCTGAAGTTTTTCTAGCGTCTCTATATTTTTATGATGTTTAAAGTGTAAAATCATCAGCTCATTCCTCTCTGCTGATTACAGCAACAAAAAAAACTCTCAATATTCAAACTGAAATGATAATATTTGGGAACAGCATTATCTTTCTGATTTCAATTTCTTCCTAAAAAAAAGGAGATATTTTATTAAGCCTGTTTCTACAGCTGGAATATGCAATATATTTTTAGGACTATTTTTGAGAAAGCAAATCTATTTAAATTGCTGTTATTTTCTCTGATTTATGATCTGGATTCTGAATGACTGAAGTGAAATCGGAGTTACTGATGACATGTACATATCGCAATTAACGAGGAACGCCAGGCCATCTTTAAACGAGCTTATGAAGCCGCGCACAGTGCTTTTATTATACTTCGGAGACTTGTAATTGTATTTAAAGAAATTATTTAAAACGGAATATAAGCTTATATCTATATTTCAAGTCCTCATAGTTTAATGATGTTTTGAAGTGCTGTTGCAATATTGTGCTCGATATTAAGTGCAGTAGATTTCTTAATATTTCTGTTTGGTGTTAAATTATGATTATCATCATCGCATCATGAAGTCTTAACGGGTTCTCCAGTAATATTCAGAGCGCTGTGATGAAACACAGTAAAACGTGGTAAATGTACCTGATACACCGGAGCTTCACCCTGGGTTTTGTTGGCTGTTCATTTGATCTGTATTTTGTTTGTTTTCAGCAGCAGCTGTAATGATTTCTTTTATTGGCTGATTGTGGTGTTGATGATGATTATTGTAGACAGAATGGCTTTATATGGAGGATTTTAAACCTTTCAGAGCACTGGAAATATTCCAGATCGTTCCAGAAGATCCACTAGTTCAGTCTGGCCAGACACAAATACTGTTGCCTGTTCTGAACTCTTTAATTCTTTTGTTTTGTTCTTCTTGTGGTTTGTTTGTAATTTTATTTGTCTCATTGTGAGCTTTGCTTTTTTTTTTTCATTCGTTTTTGTGTTTTGTTTTGTTTTTGTTGCTTTGCTTTTATTTTGTTTTGTTCCCAGTCGAGATGAAAAGAGAAGGCCTGAATATTTCGGTCTTTATTTTGTAACTCTTTTTCTTTTTCGTTTTTGTTTTTGTTTATTGATGGCAATGGATCTCTACTGATTATTGTTCAATGAAAGAGTATTTATAAAATATAAACTGATTTTTTTTTGTGAAAGCGTTGAGTCTTCTGTTTGCTGATATTATATAACACTCATTTTAAAGCAATAATCCATGTTTAACAGGATTGTTATTTAGAAATATTAAGAATACTATTAGTTTTTTTATTATTACTATTAGATTTACCATTTTTATTTTAATTGCAAAGTTATTTATTGTTGTGTTTTTCATTTTATAGTAGTTTTCCTTTTTTTCAAAGTATCTGTATAGTTTTATTTTTATTTCAGTTTTAATTATTTTACTAAATCAAGTTAAATTCAGCTAAAATGAGAAAATGAGCCCTGACCACTAATTGAAATAATATTATATATTTTTTCTTCATTTAACACACTTATTAATGTTTTTGAATGTATGAACTGAAGTGGTTTATTGCTTTTATGGAAGGAGGTGTTAATTGATTCCAGTTTAATCTCAGATCTTCATGTTAAAATGTGTTAATTTTTGTTCAGCTTCTGTCCTGTTTTGCTCTCTTCAACAGATGTGGTGTGTGTGTGTGAGAGAGAGAGAGAGAGTATCTGTTTGTGTGTGTGTATCTGTATCTGTGTGTGAGAGAGTATGTATTTGTGTGTGTGTATGTCGCGTGTTCTCACACACGTGATTGAGCTCTGATCCTCTTTAAGAACGGAAGCAGACAGGATTGTTGTTGTACATGGCTTTATCTGAGCTGCTCCACTCACAATGACTTTCATAAGCCCTGCTGTTTCTTAGAGAGAAGAACTCAAACACTGCTGACTGTCATCACAAACGAATCAAAATCTGCAGCTCACAGTACAAAAACACGTACTTGTATTAACATGGATTACTGATGACAATCCAATCATTTATTGTCCCAGTCAGAACAATATTTCATACATGCATTCAGTGAAGATTTAATAAAAATAAATTATTTAAATGTTAATATTTTATAATAATTATGTATTTATTTACATTTACAAGTTTATGATTTTATGATTTAGTTACAAGTTATAACTTGTTATAAGATGTATGAAAATGTAACTATATGATTATGAATGTGCAGCATTGACAGAATGAGAGATTATGATTGTGTTCATTAAACTCTGAGCTAATGAACATACGGCGCACTAACGGCGCATCTAATTAATGACCTGTGTGTGTGTTTGAGAGAGTGTGTGTGTATAAATATGTCTGTGTGTGTGCATGTGAACGTAAAAGATGAATCAACTGTGTTTTTCATTGTTTCATTTGATTATTAGCTTTTCTTTCTCAAATGTTTGATTGTCATTCGTGATTTTCTGTTATTATTTCACATTTCTGTTTGCTTGATGTTTGAGAGTGTGTTTTTCCAGACACTTCCTAAAATATTGTTTGGCAAAAGATCTATTTCAGCTGCTCAAAACTTTACACACAAATCCAAGAACTCCACACATATCTCACAAAATGCAGCATTGCACTGAACATATCCCGAACACATGCCGAAAGCGCACATTTGCAAAGACCTTTGCCATAATATTAATTCCTAGATTTGTGTGTGTTACAGAGAGAACTGTGTGTTGTGTTGTGAAAAATGGTTTTATGAAATTTAAAACTGAGGCAAAGGCCGAGAGTTGGCGTGTGCTTCCTCTGTTTGAGAGTCAGCTTTCACAAACTGTGTGACAAGAGAAGATTGTATGTGTGAGCAGTTTATTTACAGGAAAACATGAGGATCTGCTGAAGATGACGAGTGAGTGAAGAGCAACAGACACCTCAAACACTTTGGTTAGCTCACTCACAGAACATAATCTGCCATGACATCATGAGTGTGTGTGTGTGTGTGTGGATCAGGAGCTGATCTGAGGGAGGAGTGTGTGTGTGTGGATTAGGAGCTGATCTCTGGGAGGAGCTTGTTTGTGTGTGTTTGGATCAGGAGCTGATCTGAGGGAGGAGTGTGTTGTGTGTGTGTGTGTCTCAGACACTGATGGAGGAGCTGCCGGTGATGGAGGAGCTGATGGAGCGCTCGGATGGAGATGCGCTGAGAGACATGTTCAGTGACACAGACTTCATGATCGGTCAGCTTTCACCTGCTTTCATTCATTTATATGTAGACCAACTAAAAATATCTATTTCACAATATCTCTTGGGATATTACAATAGAAAACGATCAAGTATGGTAGTAATTTTTATTAATATTTTTAATCAGGTTTTATTTTTATATTTTCAATTTTCATTTGAAACTTTTATTAATTTTGTGGTTTAGTCATTTGATTATTTGTGACCCTGAAGCTGAAAACCAGTCATAAGGGTCAGTTTTTTTGAGAAGCTGATTAATCTTTCCACTGATGCATGGTTTGTTAGGATACGACAAAATCTGGCTGAGATGTGAATCTGAGGGTGAAAAGAAATCTAAATATTGAGAAAATCACCTTTAAAGTTGTTCAAATGATTGCATATTACTAATCAGAAATGACATTTTGATATATTTACTGCAGGAAATTTACAAAATATGTTCCTGTAACGTAATCTTTACTTACAGTAATATTCTAACGATTTCTGGCATAGAATAAAAATCCATCATTTTGACCCATACAGTATATCTACAGTATCTATATATATGGAATGTATTTTTATGTTTATTATAGTGCACTACATTCAAGTGATTCATGTTTTTTGGCAAATAGCTGATATAGCAAGTATCAAAAGTTTCAGCTAATATCACCCTGAAATCAAAACCAAAACATCTATTTACAAACAAAACATGGCTATTTTTGCAATGCATTAATAAGAAATTGTGGGCAACGTGTTAAACTATCATGATATTAACATCAAAATTGAGAAGATCTTAATGTTCCTTTAAACAGGATCCATTTCCTTTATGAAAGACCTACTTTCTATTTCCTTTCTGTGGAGTTTGAGCTGAAACAGGAGCTGGCCTTCATGAGCGTTCAGTCCTGAAGAGCTGTCTGTTCTCGGCCTGATGTTGAGATCTGTAGTGATGTGAATGATTCTGCAGACGTAGGGTCCTAGTTTCTTTGTTGGTCCGTGAGTGAATACAGAGAGATGTCAGGGTGATTATTTCCTCTCTCCGAAGAGATTATGAGCGATTACAATGCACTCCTCCATATGGAGCTCCACACAACACAAACACACTCTGATTCACAGAGGAACACCTCACTCCCACTAACAGCTAAATGTGATCAGAAAACTCTCACTAATGTCTTCTCCTTGACTGTTTTTGCTGTCTTCTGCTGCTCAGGTGTTTTTTCCTGAGAAAGAACTATTTTAAGTAACCTCCTTCTGTAGGTCTTCAGAAGCGCTAACTGTGCTGTTTTGATTGTTTGACTCTTATTTGCTTTGCTTGCTGTGCGTGTGTCAGACGAGCAGAGCTCTCACGTCAGTGGGATGGAGGTGATGGATCGCCTCACGTTCCTGGAGCAGCGCGTCCAGATGCAGGACGACGAGATCCAGCTGCTAAAGATCAACATGGCCGATGTTTTGAAGAGACTCAACATCTCAGAGGAGCAGAGGAGAACACCTGCTAAAGGTACAAATGTACACACGCAAACACTGAGAGACAGACACACACAGGGCGTTAATTAGATGAAGAGCTGCTGATGTATCAGTAATATTCACCAGTAATAACACACACACACACACACACACACACACTCATTAGACAGTGACTTTCTGCCACCCACTGGCGCTTTTAGTTTCATATTTAGAGAATAATTTAATTTTTGAAATCATGTCATATATCAGAGCACAATTAAATATAATTACTCATCACATCACGTAAGGAATTCGATTAAATTAATATCAGCTGTATTTCCTAAGCGTCTCGTCCAGCGTCTCTGTGTCTGGCTCCTAAAGCGGCGATCAGCTCTTCATCCTCGTCTCTGAGGAAGAGCTCCAGCTCCACGCTGCCCTCCTCACCCTCCTCCAGGAACTACAGCCCGGCACCCGGAGCCAGGAGGTATGTGTGTGTGTGTGTGTGTGTGTGTGTGTGAGTGTACCTGTTTTCTATTCTGGAGGGCACTTGAACCTGAATACACACAGACTCATGGGGACTCGGTGGGGACCTGAATTAAGGTCTCATGGACGTGTGTGTGTTCACATGATCGACGATCTCTCTCTCTCTGAAGGACTCCTGCTGGAAGCTCTAAAGACAGTAAAGTGAAGACGAGCATCAGCTCTTGCAGGAAGGTGCTGGAGATGTGAGTAAAAGCTGAATGTTCTGAAACACCTGCAGTCTTCAGTAACTG
>JAUMHP010000250.1:125250-141075 GCA_032361065.1 Enteromius trimaculatus | reverse complement strand
GTAAGAAGCTGAAGGTTTTCTCTCCATAGAGGCGGTTGGCCAGTCTGAGGATGTAGGAGGCTGATGGTTTATTACAAATTGACAAAAGGGTCTTAAAATGAGAGTGAACACCAGTAACAGAACTGATGAACAAAAACCTGCAAAGAAAAAAAAAACAGATGAGTAAATCTAACAAAACCTCTCAAGAACACCATTTTAAAGTCGATTCCACTTCGTCAATGCAACACGATTGTTACGTCATTAAAGTTTGTTTTAAATATCTTTCATTTCTAATGCACTTTATAAAAACCCAAAGACCAAGAAATGTGTCATGCACAAATGAAAAGTCCTATGATGGGATACATTTTGAGTATTTCTGACCAGCACTGGCAGGCAGTATAGCCATTATGCATGTGTTTAGCTTGATTTATGTTGAAATTTTTTGGAAGATGAAGAGACAAATCTGTACTTATTTCAGAAGGTACTGATAGTAGTGCATCAGAAAATAAGGTTGCAGTAATAAACAAAGTTGTTGATGACCAAGGAGGATAAAAGTAATGAATGTGAGGGCAGTGATGGGCATTTGGGTTTATCACAGATAGCGAAAAAGCATTAGGTTGTGTTTGACGTTTCAATTTGAATTATAAAAATAATTTATACCCCTGTTATAAAGTTGGGTTAAATAACAGAAACATAAAAAGAAATGTCAAAGGTCATATGGAGAAAACAAAGATTAAAAAAAGATTTGACTTCTTTTAAAAAATAATTTTTTTTGCAATCTGTGGATTCACAATTCGTCACATAGAAGGATTGCGTAGTATTTGTAACCGTTGTTAATGTGGTTAAAGCTGTTTATGCTGTGTATTAAGTCTGTTCAAGTGCTCTTGGTTTGATTTACTTCTATTTGTCTTTTATTCACTTTATGGCCCAGACCTGTTCCTAGAGATTTACCTATCTGCACACTTCAGTCCTGCACCAAAACAGCTGTCTATAAGTTTTAGGTGCTAGGGCTCAACTTCCAGCCAGGACAGTATCTCTCCAGGAACAGGGCAACTGTACCTCTGTAAAAGTGGAAAACTTTATATTATTATTATATTATTTTAGTTGCAAAGTATTAAGGCCAGCGCTACCATTTGTATAGGCTACTTTCTTTAATTACGTTGATTAAAAAGCATTAATTAAGGGATTTAGCCTATTTAGTTTCTTCGTCGTCAGCGGAAAGTAGATCGTCAACAGATAAGACTTACCGAAACTTTTCAGACACAATCGAAATGAAACTGCAATTACTAGTACAAATGATAACATGTCAGTTCTTCATACCTTTTCCATTTCTTTGGCGGCGTCTCCTCGGGCTCCCAAGTAAACCATGCTGAGAGCTGCGCTGATGCTCAGAGGAGAAAAGAACATGTTCCCCTCAGCGTTCCTCTCACTCAGAGCCCGATAGAGATCCAGAGCGAAGAGACTGTTAGCACGAGAGAGACCCTCCATGACTAATTAAAAACCCCAAACCAGCTGCGATAAAATTAGTTTATTTAACTACCTTATTAGCGAAATTCTGTTTTCAACCTCTCTTCTTCTCTAACTCCTCACTCTTTGTGGGTTCAGAAGTGAGTGGTGAAATAGTGCTAACGAATGGCCTGTCATTTAGCATGCATTAACATATTGGCAAATACTACCTAATGAAATGTTGATTTTAGATACTGTTAAATATGTCCTCTAAATCTAACTTATAACAATGTACACAAACTTCTGTTTAACTATCAATTCTGTTTTAATTCTGTTAAACTATCAAGCCCAATTATAATGGAAATAGGAAATTAATAAGATGTAGATAAGGATGTCGCTGTATGCTTTATCACTAGGTGATGATGATACAGCAAAAAATGGAGAACAGCAACCCACACACACACATAGACATGGAACTCTGATTTGTGTGGTTTTACTACAAATATCATGGGCAAACTATGGTGAATGAATTCAGTTTGTGGTCACCAAGGTTTAAGTATAATAGCCATGTTTTTTATTTTTGTAGTAAAAAAAAAAACATAATTCAAAGGTTTTACCTGTTCATTCCGCTTCCTGCAATACTCAAAAATTAGATCGATAAACATGGCCTATTACAAGAAACAATATAGAATGTGGAAACAAAAACAGATGGTGTGAATTATTTTATTTCCTAAAAGCAAAAACAGATTTTTTTTAAAATCTATTTTTATGCATACACTAGAATATGAATTCCATTATAATCACAGTATATGTCTACAAGCTTGCTATTAAATATTTAAACAGGGCTTAAACATAGAAAAACACCACATTTCTAGGATGGACCTCTGAATCTGCCTAAGAAGAGGATGCTGTTAGTGGTGTTGTGCCTGATGAAGAACAAGAAGGGGTGATCTGCTGTGAAACTCTCAAATGGTCCAATGTAACCGCTAAGACAACAACTTGAAATGGTTGCTGCTGCTGCTTCAGTGCCTTCCTCGTTGACCTCAACAAATGCTTTGTGGATCACTGCTGAAATTGAGAGTCCTCCTTTACTGCTCATGCCTGTCAGATCAGCCTTTGCTTCTTGGAACACAGAGCTCATACCCATCTCTTTCAGCATTTCTGATAGGGAGCTCTCAAACTCCACCTTAAACTTTGGCAAATGGACTCTGATTTCCATCTGTATCCCCATTTTGTCTCTTTCAGTCCAGTCAAGCAGCTTGTCAAGAGTCATCTCACTCTCCAGCTGTTAAAAACACACATTCACACTGAAAAATGAGAAAAACCAGAACTATTCCACAGGATGAAAACTATCTTCTTTTCACAAGTTCCCACTTCCTCATTTATAACCAATATAAAGCATGTTTGCCATTCTGTCCGGGGAGCAGGCAGAGAGCCTGGCGGACCCCGAGCCCTAGCGGATCTGGCACAAGTCCCTCCCACGATGCAAATTAGTGTTTGCTTTGCTGTGAAGCGAATTTCACACGCGAAAGAAGTGTTTAGTGTGTATGTTGGATTCCTATACAAGACACTTTGATAAGAGTGACTGTATATTGTTAATTGTGCTTTTTATTAAAAAGAAGAAGACATATGAAAGATCATACAATACTTTTCTTTGTGTTTATTTGATTCCTGTTCAAGACACTGCAATAAGAACGGCTGTATATTGTTAATATGGTTTAATTTTTTTACCGCTTTGATTGTTGGTGTGCCTTGTGATTTTTTTTAGATAAGAATGTACCTTGCCTCAAAAAAGGTTGAAAAACACAGTGTTAGAGAAAGGAAGTTGGCGGTATATAAAGGGCAGGATTATGTTCCTATTGGGTAACTAAGTAATAGGGAGATCGGCTGCAGCTGGTTAACATTCAAACGTGCTCCTCCCGAAATTAGTTTGATTTAAACATCATTTTCTGATCAAGGCTATATGACTTACTTTCAGAAGAGGGTCAGAGCCATTCTGAGTTTCGTCTGGAAGAAGGATCAACATGCTGAGCTCCTCCTGTTTATATGGTAACTCCAACACTTTCAGGTCATACTCTGGGATGTATCTGAAGGGAAACATTTTCATCTGGTACATCATTTGTACAGGGCGGCTCTCATTCTGATTGAAGATAAAAATTGGTTAGTACAAGTGCAGGTGTTAGAAGAGTTACTTAAAAGTAATTCTTGCAACAGTTGGTAAAGCACTATTAATTGTAAAATGATTTAAAAGTGAATTCCAGATGAATACCTGATTTATGTTAAATGGCATTTCATTAGTGTTTACTGCTTTAAATTTGTGCATCCAGTTTGCTTTGAGGTAAATGGCATTAACCAGAACTAGTCGAGTCATTCCAGTCACCACTCCTGGCTTGAGAAGATCTTTGATTTTATCTGAAAAACAGAGTTTTGTTGCTCATCTGTGTGTGTTTTTAATTTAATAAAGTATGTATATATGTATATAACTCCAAAGACATTCTTTCAAATCAATTTGGGGTTTTTTTTGTTTTGTTTTTTAAAAGCTGATTGAGGTGATCTTCTCACTCTCTGTCTGCTCTTCCACCCATTTATTTATAAGCTGCCGTGACTCATTGGATGCGCCAATGAAGTCCACAGCCTGAAGGTCAGCGTGGTACAGCTTCAGAGTGGAGTCCAAATACTCCTGCATCACAAAATAAAGAGGTGTGACAAAGACACCATCATAATGTATCGTGACTGAAGGCAGTATAAACTCACAGGTAAAAAGCTGAAGGTTTTCTCTCCATAGAGACGGTTGGCCAGTCTGAGGATGTAGGAGGCTGATGGCCTGTTAATAGCCGAGGTGAGGGTCTCGAAATGAGAGTGAATATCAGAGACAGAACTGAAGGACAAAACCTGCAAGAAAGACAGATGGTATCTCCCAATTATTATTTTATTAAATAAAAAAGTTAGTTAATAATTAGTAGCACCAATGGTAATGTATTTATTCTTCCTACCTTTGCCATTTCGTCAGATGTCTCTCCTCGGGCTCCCAAGTAAACCATGCTGAGAGCTGCGCTGATGCTCAGAGGAGAAAAGAACATGTTTCCCTCAGCGTTCATCTCACTCAGAGCCCGATAGAGATCCAGAGCGAAGAGACTGTTAGCACGAGAGAGACCCTCCATGATTGATGACGCTGCTAAAAACACCAAAACAACAACTGTAAGCATCATACTTCATGCAAACTTCTTTCAAGTCACTTCAGGCAAACTTGTTTTTATGTACTAAGTAAAAACATAGCATTTTTACTTTTATGAACGATGTCCTTTCGGTTTAATTCAGTTGTTCTCTTCGTTGCTTCGACAACTTCCACTGCATACGTTTGTAGGCTGCGCGTTCAAAATATTCAGTCGATGTAATTATCTTGAAACTGTTCATATAAGACTGTATTTAGTAATAGTGCGCTTCGCTGATGAGGCGGTGTTGCTATGTAATATGTTGGTTTGCGCATTGACCGAAGAAGGCTCCACCCCTGTTATGTTTGCAGTGCAGAACGAAAAGGGAGTTTCTCAAACAGCAGGCGTTTTTCAACCAATTTACACGAGTTGCTTCAACTGTGTACGTCCACCTCTAAAAGTAACCGGCAGGTAAATTTAGTGTGTTAACAACTGTTATGTCTATTCTTAAGCAAACAGAGATGTCAATGACTACATAATTCTGATTTTCTTTTTTTGTTGCTAGCAAATTTACTAAATCATTTTTGTGATAGTCAATAAAAGCATTATCAAAAATGTGTTGCATTATGTGCTATAATTTTCCAGCAAATTTGAAACTCTAAATTACTGTTCATCTCAATCCAAATCCAAGACATTGTTTTTGTGTTGCAATGCTCTTAAAAACAAAATGAAATAAATAATACAAAATGTAAATTGCTGACATCTAAATACTAGTATTTATTGTTTATTTTAGTATTACACAGACAAACATCACATATTTAAGATGGGCCTCTGAATCTGCCGAAGAAGAGGATGCTATTGGTGGGATTGTGCCGGATGAAGAACAAGAAGGGGTGATCTGCCATGAAGTGCTCCTCTCGTAACATACAGAATGCCACAATGGCTGCTGTAGCGGCTGCTGCCTCTGTGCCTTCTTCATTTACATCCACAAAGGCCTTGTGGGCAACTGCTGAAAGGAATAGGCCACCCTGACTGCTCATGCCTGTCAGATCAGCATTTGGACCCTGAAACACAGAGGTCATCCCCATCCCCATCAATATTTCTGCTAAGGAGCTCTCAGCCTCCAGCTTGAACTTTGGCAAGTGGACTATGATCTCTGTATGGGTGTCCATATTGTTTCTGTTGGTCCATTCATGCAGCTTATCAAGGGTCAGCTCACTCTCCAGCTGTCAAACACACATGCACATGAGTCTCTGAATATATTCAAGATAACAATATGTTCAAGTCAAGCAGATCAGTATGAACTTTTTGCTGACCTTATGCAGAGGATCAGAGCCATCCTGACTTTCCTCAGGAAGAAGGATCAACATGCTGAGCTCCTCCTTTACGTAAGGCAGCTCCAGCACTTGCAAGCGGTGGTCATAGACATAGTTGAAGGGGAACTTTTTCTTCTGGTACATCATTTGCACTGGCCGGCGCTCATTCTGATGGAAGACAAAAATACGCATACCAATGAGTAAGTGAACATGAAAAAGAATATGAGACTCCGTTAAGTAGATATGACTTGTGCAAGGACATACCACTGCATTTGTACAATATGTTGCAAACAGACCTGGTTAATTTTAAATGGCATTTCTGTAGTGTCTTGAGCATTAAATTTCTGTAACCAGTTCCCTTTGAAATAGATGGCATTAACCAGAGCTAGTCGGGTCATTCCAGTCACCATTCCCGGCTTGATGAGGTCTTTGATTTTATCTGAAAAACACAAGTTTGTGTTTCACATCTGTGTTTTTAAAAAGATATTCTTTCAATAGGACCGTTTATGAATTGGTCTTCTCACTCTCTGTCTGCTCTTCCACCCATTTGTTAATGAGCTGTCGTGACTCATCAGATGCTCCAATGAAGTCCACAGCCTGAAGGTCAGCGTGGTACAGCTTCAGAGTAGAGTCCAAATACTCCTGCAGGACACATTACAACAGTCAAGAAAAACTGTGAAGTTAAACAATAATAGATGGAAAAGAGTACATGTCCAAATGTCTTTTTTTAAAGACAAAATAAACTCACAGGTAAGAAGCTGAAGGTTTTCTCTCCGTAGAGACGGTTGGCCAGTCTGAGGATGTATGAAGTTGAGGGACTGTTGATAGCTGTGGTGAGGCTCTCAAATTGAGAGTGAACATCAGAGACAGAACTGAAGGACAAAACCTAAAAAGAGAAAGGGAAGTTCACATATTAACCATAGCCTACATGACAGACTTTACAAAGAATTTAACCAAATTTGTCCTATTTTTATTTTACAATTGTCTATTATTCAAAAGTTTAAAAATAGTTACAGAAGGGTGTGGACTGAAGAGCCTGTTCTGATAGCATCTATTACAAGGATTAAAGTAAATGTTGTAAGAGGCTAAAGTCCATTGTCAAGACAAGCATTTGCATACATTGTCTAGATGAGTCTGAAGTAAAAACAAATGATTGCAGCAAGCTCAGCACATGTTGGCTTTTGTGGCTAAAAGCTGGAATGTCTTCTAGTTGTTCAGATTTGAATGGATTTTACTCTTTTTAATTTCCTAATAGCACCTAGAAAGTGTATGCGAGAGAGGAATGTGCAGCTGTGATCATTTGTTTACATTTGTTTACACTACTCCAGCTCTCCCTCTGTGTTGAGTCGGTCGTTCACTGGTTTTACCACAGTCTGCATGAGTTCTTTGGCTAATCGAACGTCCTGCTTTGTCTAGGTAATCAATAAGCGTCAAATGCTTTGCAATGCTAAGCATACAAATATTCGTTCTAATAAATTGATGATGTACGGATCAGCACAAAACACTGCAGTGTTTATTCAACTTAGAACATTTTCATTACTTAAATATGTTAGTTAATGTGTAACCACGGTGGATATACATACCCAATAAAACCCAATTTGCACAAACTTGTCAGGTAAAAAAGTGTGTTAAAATTGTGTGGTATTGTATGGCTGATTGTGTTAAACTCTTTTGACATCTGGGCCTCACCCCATTTTTGTTCTGTCAAACAGGGTTATGTGTTCTCTTCCTTGTTTTAAGTTATGGTTCTGTCTGGATTTCCCAATCATTACTAGTGTGCAGAATAGCCTATTTGTAGAGTCACAACCACAAAAAAACCCCTCCCACACAGACCTTTGCATGTTATTCAAATGCTGATACCTCATACCTTTTCCATTTCTTTGGCAGTGTTTCCTCGGGCTCCCAAGTAAACCATGCTGAGAGCTGCGCTGATGCTCAGTGGAGAAAAGAACATGTTTCCCTCAGCGTTCCTCTCACTCAGAGCCCGATAGAGATCCAGAGCGAAGAGACTGTTAGCACGAGAGAGATCCTCCATGACTGATGACACTACGAAAAAAGAACCCCTTTATTTATGCAACTATCGTTAAAATACAATCCATAGCCTATAGCCTATTTAACAAAATGCAGCAAAGTGTATCGAGCAGCCTATAAACAACTGATATGGTTTATTAATGTTCAGCGTTAGTATGCAAACATATCTTTAGACTGCTGTCCATTCTGATAATATAATGTCATTTTGTTTTAACATATACTATATAATATAATATAATATAATATTTCCCTGTCGCGCGCAGAGGTCTGAATGCACGTCAGAGAATAATTGACAGAAACACGGAAGTTGCGCGTAACGTTACATTGACGTTTATTTAAATGGAAACGACACTTTGGGAGCTGTATGAGCACAGATTAAGTATTACTTACCTTTTATAAAAGATGCTTGTCCCAAAAGAACGTCTGAGCGAAAGAGAATCCTGCCTTAGAGTCATGCGATATAAAAGGACCAGCAACGCCCATAAAGCCCAGAACAAACTAGCTAGACAGGCAAACTGCAGAAGTTAGACATATCACAGGTGAGTCAGTCTAACACTCCCCCACCCTTTTGTTATCGGTTCAAGTGCTTCCCTTGTTTTACTGCATAAACGTGCAACTTTTTAACCGGTTAATTTCAAAAGTGAGTGAAACATTTGTTGGAATGTTTGAGTGTGCTCTCTATGGAGAGACCGAGAGAGAGAGTGGACAATAGGAAATACACTGTTTTGTCAGCAACACAAGGCAGATGCATTCAATGAATGTGACAGCTCTGGATTAATCAGTTGGACTTTGCGCATAAAGGGTGAGTCACACTGTGGTTCTGTGCAATAAAACGGCCTTTCACAATAGGGGCTGTGTATGATGAGGGGAGGTGTTTGTCTGAAATGCTTCTTCAGTCCTGTAAATTTTTTGATTTTTATTTTTTTATTTAATATTTTTATTGATATATTGAGCATATGTAGTGTACTGAATTATTTGGGTTACATGAAGAGATAGCAGCAATAAATTGGTGCGATAAGGAATTATGAATGAAAAAATCAGCTCACCTCCCTGTCAATATCAGTTTAATTGCACACTAAGTAGTACAGATTTAGCAATCAGCTAAAACTTGGAACTTGTTCAAACACACACACACACACACACACACAGCATTTCTTTGTATTATTCAATGCTGAAAACAGTTATGCTGCCTAATATTTTGTGTAATATTTTCTCAGGATACATTGTTAAACAGAAATTTATTTAAAATATAAGAGATTTGGATAAGAGAAAATGATTTAGATCATTATTATTAATAGCTTTACTGTTAGTTTTGGTCAGCTAATGTGTCCCTGCTGAATAAAGTATTAATTTCTATTTAAATAATCTTACATTGCATAACTGCTCTCACAGTGACCCGAGTTTAATTCCTGTCTCGATGTCATTTTTAGATCCTGCTTCCCTCTTTCCTTTCTCTGTCATTTCTCTACTGTATTCTCTCTAAAAGGCATAAAAACAGATAAAATAACTAAACAACTTACATTATAAAGCATTTATAAACAAAACCAAATCATTTTTATGAACATTATTTTAAGAGTTTTCAAGATTTAGCATTAATATATTAGTTCAAAATGTAACCAAATCTCATTCTCTGTTTCTCTTATTTTAACAAGTGAGCTTGTGTTCAGTTACAACAATAGCATTTAGTGTGGACCTGGAGAATCAGGTCAATGCATCGTTTTGAGAAATCTGAATATTGACATAAAAGGGTTATGCTATAATATCTTTCAGGAGCATTGTTTAAAGGCCCTTGCTCAATGACATATGTGAGCCACTAGATGGCGAAGCTACTATTGTGTAAGCACATATTTAATAATAAACATGTCCATAACATTTGGAATAGCAGATCTTTTTATGAGCAGGATACTGTACACAGGTGAATACTGTATACACTGAATTTATTTAATACACAATTTGAGTTAAATAATTAAAATAAATGAACTTTTCCAAGACATTCTAATTTATTGAGATGGACACGGACAGACAATCACACACAGTAAAGAGTGCAACTGAAGCGTTCGGATCCATGTGCAAATACTTTAATCAGAGGTCAACAGGCAAGGTCAAAATCACAGGCAGACAGATGCAATAGAGGCAAGGCAGAGTCGTGTTCAAGATACAAAGCAGAAGGTCGAGGCAGGAGGCTAACAATCACAGATACGGAGAACTGGTCGAGGTCAAACAACAAAACAAAAATGCTAGAATAGAACGCTTGGTAGACAGCCCGAGCAAGGCAATACTCCATGTTTGACCCTGGCTGAATGTGACAGTTAAATAGTGAGAGTGAATGGGTGTGGTGATGAGCAGCAGCTGACGGCGATGATTACTGAATGTCAACAGGTGTGGGTGTGCAATGCATCATGGTATATTGAGTCCGTAGAGAATGAGTCCAAGGGAGGTGTGGTGAATGCGAGTGCCCTCTAGTGGAGCTCATGACACACACACGTACACACAGATTCAGACACACACCATTGCTGCTCTTGAATTACACACAGACAGCAGCACTTACACGTCAGAATGAGATTTAAATAAAACTCTTCATGTCAGCACCATGGATTGCTGTTTCCACACCTCACACTGCATGCATACCTTCACCAGTGTTTGTGTGTGTGTGTGTTTGGTGTTCGGTGATAATTAAGTCTAGTATGTCCCCAGAAGTTAGTTAAATCCGACAACCTCCCTTCGGGGGCATATGGGGGACACCCCCCAACTGGAAATTAATTCATGACGTAAATACCTTTTTTGACTAATAATGAAACAATGGAAATTCTGTAACAGTTAGGGTTTGGAAAACGATTGTGTAACGCCCCCTTCATTTACATACCTAACTAAATGTGTGAGTATGTGTATGTAAGAGAACAGAGAAGGATGGAACTAAAGAGTATAATGTGACTCTGGAAGTAAGAGGGGAATGGTCGGCTATGAAAATACTGTGTGTAACATTGCTCTGTGGCTGACAGACAGGCAGGCACACACACAGCTTCCTGAGTGTACCAAACATCTGCAAATGTACTGAAACACTTACCCCACCAACACACACCCAGACAGAGAGAGATAAACTCAGACACATGCACTTTCCTTGACCTCATTCCCAAAACAACCAAAGAAGTGATGTTGCAAGCATAAAGAATGTGTAAATAAATATAAAACAAGATTAATTATTATTAATTGAACATCTTAAAGGCCGACTTTTTGTTATGTGAAACGTCAGTGCATGCTCATACAAGTTTATGAAAAGACAAGAGCAGCTGCAGTTTGGCTTTGATCCTGCTATTTTCAATGAGAACGCAGTCAATCATGTATACAACACAAGTGCCAGCCCATAGCATAGCTAACCTATATTCTAACACAATAAAGGAATCTTTATAGCTTTAACTAGAGGGACACCGAGTAAGAAGAGATCATCACCTGTTCAACTGTCTCAAATAAGCCAAGAAAAACAGAATATGACCTGGTTCTGTCTGGTGATCTGGCTCATTAGATTTGCCATTTTCAAAGGCAATATTAGTAGATTTATTGTTATTCATATGCAGATGTGAATGCGCCATATTGCCTGTTTGACCTCTACCTAGAACAGCATTATCGAAACAGCGCTGTTGCAAAAATAGTGCACATTTAAGTCTTAAAGACTTAGTCCATGAGGTGGTTTCTCACTGATGGTTCAATCACAGCTGAAGGCTATAAATAATATGAGTGACAAGACAAAGGTTTATTAGACTTCAAAAGTCAGGGAGCTGAACTCTTCAGACTGAATTATCAGCATTTTTAGTATAGGAAAATATTCTTTCCAAACACTTCAGTTAATACCTAACACAATCTTAAAGCAGTTTTAACCATGAAATGCTATCCACTGTAATTATAACAGTGATACAGTGAATTTCCCTTACTTGGAGAAAAATTAATTTTCAAACTTATTAGAATGTGGTTTATTTACTACACCTAACCCTAAACCTACCCTTTTAAATAATGCAAAATTAGTAATTATTTTTGTACAGTGTTTCAAAAAGTATGCAATATTGATGTGCACTTGCCCAGTAGCTGCATCTGTATACCTTCTAGCCTTAACCAGCTGTAGGGGGCTTCAAAATAATAATAATAATAACACTAAAAGAAATGCAATACTACATACAGTTGGTATAAAGATGTGTACTGACTCACCTAACTTAAGTTGGCTTCTTGTCAGTATAAATTCCTCCTCAGCCATCCTTATGCTATTGGAGAATCAAAAAATAGGTATTTGTTTTTAACTGACATGCTTTAAATCTATAGCTATAGAGTTTCTTTGTACTAAGATTTTGTTGGTTTTTACAAACATGAATTCCCCCTTACTCTCCACACAAACATACATATACACAGGAAAGGGGAACACATGGCACTGAAATTCCACACCCTCTACAATAACATGTTTAACCCCCTTCTTACTCTCTGCGCTCTGCGCTACACATTTACACTTGACTCGTCTCTGACTTTGCTGACCCATTCCCACATCCCACAGACTCTCTCTCTCTCCTTGCCTATTTGACCGTGTGCCACTTACACAGTGTATACTATGTGCACAAGACACCATGTCAGAGGCTCATCACAGATTTATGGCTAAACTTCACTGATACAGGACTGTGTTTTACAGCAAAAGGAAGAGAAAAGGGAAAACCTCAGTTGGAAGGACTTGCCAACCCGATACATCAAGTGTAAGTAGAGAAATAACTACATATCACAGTATGATATTAAAAATATGCTACAAAACACTATAGCATATAAGATGTAATGCAAATATGCTTTAATTGAATGTAACAAGTGTTGCATTAATACCTAAACTCTATCAAGATGCATGTGTGTTGGTAAATGTTTGTGTAAGTGAAAAGTACATCGGAGTATGTGTAATTTTACACTCTACCGCTATTAACATTAGGCAGCTGCAGAAGTGATGGTGTTGATATAAGATCAGAGATTAAACGTTCCCTGCGTTTATGTATGAGTACAAAATGGCTCCGCAAGCTTGTATAGTCATTGTATTTCGTTAAATTTTTCAGCAGACCAGTCAACCCATAGATTGTAATACTAAGATTTAAACCCAAATGAAATAACGAAATTTAAGGCAATCTTTCCTAGTTTCCAAATTCAAATGTTTCCCCTACCATATGTTAGCAACTGAAAACTGTCAGTCAAAAATAATTAAGAAGAAGTGACGTCAAAGAAGTGACGTTCCAAGAAACAAGTTGCCAAAATTTCACCGAGTTCTTGGCTAGGGGTCCAGTGTAATGATATATTCTCTTAGGGCCCTATCAAAGGAACATCCTAACCCTAGAATCATATTTAATCTGTTTAGTTTAGCAACCACGTCCATTTCATTTGGCACCTGCTTTAAGACAAACTCTGTTCATTTACTACACAGGCTAAAAAATGTACATTAATGTCCTGTTAGCTTTTCCAGGACTTCTGCCAGACTTTTTCACAAAATGTGAGAAATACCTAAAACAGACACAGTGTGTTTTGTGTTGCATTTCGTCCACAGAGGTGCAAAACTGATAAACTGTAAACTTTTGTAATGTAATTAATAATAAAATAAAAATGACTCAAGACTTCCCCACTCAGATGATAACTTGGGGTATCAGTGCTGCAAACTACATGCATCTGTACTGAGCACAATGTATAATAAATGCTGGCACTGATAATGCAATTTCATTTTGTTTGGGAACTGAGATTGTCCTGGCATGCGCTAACAAAAAGTCAGAGAGTTGGCCTTTCATCACTGTAGCATAAGCCATTCAAAGCCCTTTAATTGAGATGCTGTAACACTGCACCAGAGAATATAGCAGCAAGGCCAGATCACAGTACATAGTCACGCACCAATTGCACCATACCAGAAAAAAAGCAACAACATTCTCTGCCGGAACTGCAAAGTATTTCAAAGGATTTGTTCACCACTCTATTTCAAAATATTAGTGCCAGGCATTATGGAAAGAGACCTAATGTGAACCTAAAATACAGTGTGACAAAAGGTCTCCCAAACTAATAGCGAGGAACTGACATTCTTGTGTCATTATAGGGAATAATGCTTCACCACAGGCGCCACAGCTGATTGAGGCTTGTGTCTGGTTTGAAAATAGAGCGTTGTTCTTGTGGGGTGTCCCAGCCTCAAGGGGATCACTCCACTCTAGGACTCTCTGTTACCCCAGGGCATCCAGATGGATCAGCGTGCTATGCGCAGAATGGCATCTCAACTGATCCCTTGGAAAGAGAACAACACACTTAGTTCTTATGAGAGCATGTTGAGGTAGAGCTGGTGTCTAAATGCAGCATAGATCATTGGTGACATATTAGGTGCATAAATTGTTAAATGACGAGTTTTTTTGTTACAAGTGACATAATTCTTTAAAATACTAAATTACGATCTGTATTTTTAGTTGAATCATCTTTTTGAGTTTAAGGGTGTTTTTTTTTAGCACATTCACGACTCATCCATCTTTCACAGTCATTGTAAACTTTTAAACAAGGTATAATAATTATTTTTTTCCATGTATGGAGAATAGTCTTTCAAATTGAGGGTCACCACCTGGCCTAAGTGTCTAAAGTTAAAAGCACAAACTGACCACCTGACCCCTATAAAGCTGCTTATAGCTGCTAACCTCAGCCCACCCCAGACGTCAGCACTGACCTGCACCTGCTCACTGACCCAACAGACGTAACCATGGTACTCATACACACATTACAATGTATATATGTAGCGCTGTCAAAAAGATGAATCACAATGAATTGCATCCAAATTAACAGTTTTGTTTGCATAATAAATGTGTGTACTTTGTGTGTGCGTGATACTGTACATATATGTGTACACATGTATGCATGTATTCACCTTCAGTAAATGATGCTGTTTTCTGTCAGTCTGTGTATTAGTTTTTCACTGACATTTTTTCATCATTACACCAGTAGGTGATGTTAAACTTTATTTAGCTGTGTGTGAGTCATTCAGCCATTAGTTGAACCCAGAGCAAATGCTGATTCATTGTGAAACAAAATTAGTGACTTGCTGAATTTAAAATTGTGTTTATTTAATTGCAATCCAAAAACACAAATGATTGGACTCCAACAGACTTGGCATGAAACTGACTAGAATCACCAACAACAGGTTACAAACTTAATACACGGCAAGAGACAATGGCTACATGAAAGCATAATATACAGTACCAAACAAGAGAGATCACATGAGAAGAAACAACCAATGGGAAACCATTATTATCATTATTTCTTAATCTTATTTAATATGCCTAGACTATATTAATGAATTCAAAATCTTTAACAGATGTTTTGCCTTGCAAAATAAGGCGGATATAAGCAATAACAGTCTTTGTATCAGCTTTGTATCAGAATCAACTGGCTTTATGGCCTATTCCCCCATATTAATTTTTTTTTTATTTTTTTTATCTTTCCTTTATTTTTAGCTCAGAAGACAATACCAAGTTTACTGCAGACAAGAAGAGGAAGTGTGCCACGTCTAGCTTCTGTCCATTTATGTCCTGCATTTCATAACAACAAACATGGAGGGAGAGGAAACACGGGTCAAGGACCTTGGCATGGGTCAACTTGCGTTTTTTGGCCACCTTGAACGTGTAGAAAGGATGCGTAGCTACTGGGAGCTCAAGCATGTCCAACTAAAGGCCCTGGAGCAGGTAACTCTCCATAAGAATAATGTTAGACACTGACACAAACGTCTGGAGGTTATTTTAAATGAACAGATGTTTAGGAGCTAAGCCCGTGTTGTGCATCATCTCATAGGAATGTGTACACTACTGTTTAAAAGGTTGGGGCCAGAAATATATATATATTTAATATGAAAGAAACACATTTAGTCAGCAAGGCATATT